>UCOM01001561.1:0-39004 GCA_900474385.1 Ormyrus pomaceus
TTATCGTGGGCTTTTTTTTTTTTTTTTTTTTGTAATACGATTGTTGGCTGTGTTGACCCACTTAATCGAAAGTAAAGAAGTGCGCTTCCTGGAGAGAGGTTCGATATAAATGTTGAATTGAAATCTCTTCTGCGTAAATCTTTTGTAATAGTAATTTTTTAGCAATTCTACATTTTTACTAAAAAGAAGGATTTGGCCTTACTTTTATATAAAATTTAACATCCTCAAAATATAAATTATTTCCTTATATAAAACTAGTGATTCCCTTTATCTCAAAACTTTATAATATATAAAAGGACTTAAATTCATACAACACCAATTATTAACATTCATTACCCAACAACAAAAAACACACACCCGCCAGCCGGCCTGCCCCTCGTCCGAAATCCAATATCGGCTGCGAAAGCTCATTACGCGCGGCAGGAGAGGTCTGAAAATCCGTCGCTTTTTCCTCGCGGGCAAGAAAGGCCAGGGCGCCGAGCGACAGCCTGGCCGACAAACTAAAAATTGAAAAAGGAACGGGAGGACGGTCCGGGGGGGCGGGAGGAGGGGCTGCTCTCGTAACCCGCGCCGGGTGGAAAAAAAAAGCGCCGAGGTAAGAGCC
Source organism: Ormyrus pomaceus (assembly GCA_900474385.1). Classification (NCBI taxonomy): domain Eukaryota; kingdom Metazoa; phylum Arthropoda; class Insecta; order Hymenoptera; family Ormyridae; genus Ormyrus; species Ormyrus pomaceus. The sequence goes on from UCOM01001561.1 coordinate 605, forward strand.
CCGCATGCATATTCATATATTCGGCGGGGACGCGCGGTCAGCTGCGCCGCGCGTAAGCTTCGGCCCGCCGCGCGATTTTCTTATATTCTCTCGCGCCGCCGCGGCGGGGGAATGCATTTTTCATTCCCTCTTTCGGCGAAGCTCTCTTTACGCGGGCTTGATTTACGAGGGTGGGGAGGGCGACTAATGCGCGAGGGGGAGGAGGGATATTAATACCGCGGCGCGCGCTAGCATGAAATTCATGAACGCGAAGGATGCTTTATGAGGACTTGCGTTGTGTGTGCGTGTTGCGCGAGCTTTTAATTTTCTTAGCGTATTTTGCCCGCGCTTTTTTGTGCTCGGGGGGGCTTCTTCGCGGCTGCTTGATTTTATAGCACTGGATGCTGCTGCTGCTGTTTTATCGTGGCTTTTTGCGGTAGTTTATACTCTTTTCATATGACTCTTTCGGGCCGGCTATCTTTTTAAATCAATTTGCGCCGGGGAATTATGGGTATCAAGGCCTGGATATAAATTGTAAATTTTCAATATTCATTGCACGTTTGATGTAAAAAATAACGGAGCCACGTAATATTACACTTTTGAAATATATTTTATATTCCGAAACTGTTAAATTTCAATTTGCAATGCTAATAATTTTCGAAAAATATCTCTTCCCCATTTACTTCACCATGTATATATCCCGGTTAATAAAACAACCCGACGAAAATTCCCGCGAACAGATTCGAAAACAGCGACATTCCCACGCGAACAACGAATTCAATCCGGCGGGGCCCCCCGCAGCGCTACACCTCGACTCGATCCGAATAGCTTCGGTGCGCCGACGGCATTTTGAGAATCGGACGCAACACGTGAAAGTGCAGCGGCGCGCGCGCGGCTTCTCTGCAGCCTCGCTCGCTCCTTTATCCGGAATCGGCCGCTGTGACAAATCGCTGGAGCGCCTAGGCCATTTTCTATTCGGCGGCCCGGCTCTCCTCGACAGATTGGAAAAGTGGAAAAAGGTTTTTATATTATGCAAATCGGCCGGGAGAAAAAGAGTTTCGCGCGAGAGCGGGGAAATGGAAAAGTTAAATTGGGGGAGATTGAGTCGGGGGGAAGAGTCGAGTTTTTGTTTCGGCCCGCCTGCGGATTCGTGCCTTTTACCGGGCCGCTGCTCAATCCCCGCAGTTTTGCGATATTTAGAGCCGATCCGTATTTATTTGATTAGTCGGAATGGGGGATTGAAATTCGAGCGATGGGATTATTTATTTAGGAGATAGCAACGTGTTGCATTAAACGTAGATTTTCATGCATCTTGGGCAAGCTCGAAGAGCGATCAAATTAATATCGAATTTTTCGTCGCTTTATGCGAGGCTTTGATTAAAATATTGAAATTGAACAGTGATATTCGATAATCTGCTGACTGGTTTAATAGAATAGTAAATACGTGTGTTAAAAATAATCTTTAAATAGCGAACGAAATCACGCTATTTGGACAAAAGAATAAAGCCAATGTTTTATTATCAAAACCCTGTTGGAAGTTTTCAAGATTATTCGGTCACTTTTTAAACAATTTTTTTTAAATTGGCCTAATTTTTTACAAAAACCCTGTTAAAAACGACACCGTTTTTGAAAAAATTCTCTACTTAAACTGATTTTTAGTTCAAAAAAGTTTTTAAAATTGCATGAAATAAATGATTAAATAATTATTACATTGTTTATATTTTTTAATTTTAATAAAAAATTTAAAATGTTAAATAAATTTTTTAATCTGCAAACTTTTGAATTTAAATGATAAATTCAAAGATGCTTACATTTTAAATATAAAATTATAATTTTATTAGTTTATAGATAAAATATTTGGCCAAAAAAAAATTGATCAGCTATTGGTGGGCTAGCCAAAAAAATAGTGAAATTTTCCACAGAGAAGTTTAACTCTTAATTACGCAAATATTACTCACGTAACGGGTGACAAACAGTTTGAAAGGTTACTCACCTGCAACAGAAAAAACGGATATATTCATTAAAAAACACTATTTCACGTGTTTGTACAACGTTAACCTTCTAATAATTTCCATGCGAAATTCAAAGAAAAAAAAAAGAAAAACGGAAAGTATAGAGGGAGAAGGAAAAAAATGCACGTCGCAGCGCGAAGTGCAACGAGGGCAAAAAGGCTGCGCGCAAATCCAAGAAAAACCTCAATCCCAAAACAGAACAATAAACAGCGACGACGACAACGGCGGCGGCGGCGTCGGCGGCGGCCAAACGAAGCATGTAAAAGCCGGGGACAAAGGCGCGGTGCAGCCCCGCGGAAAAAGGGCGCTTCTGCGACTGCGCGCGGAGCAGGACAGAGACGGAGACAAATGCCGCCGCGGAAAGAAAAGGGAAATTCAAAGTAGCGGCGATTCGCGAGAAAGCGAAATGCACCGGCTGCAGGAAGGAGAGATAGAGAGAGAGGAAAAAAAAAGAGAAGGACCGAAGGAGGGCACACGTATCATTGTGCCGTTGAGTGTCGTGAATATTTCAGTCGGACAACAAGGGAGAGCCCTCGCTCTCTTACCCCTTCTGTGACTCGAGCTCCTAACTGTTTACTTGTATATTCCGGCCTTTTGTCTTTGCCTTTTTTTCGGGACTGCCTGCAGGAGGGGCTGCGATTTTCTTTTTCGAACGCTTGATAATCTCGTTTATTCGACGCTTATTTTTAACGAATTTCTGGAAGTGCTTGGAGAATTTTGCGACGTGTTTTTTTCGGGGTTCGTTAAAGGAGCTGGAATTTGGATTTTGAAAGATAAAATATTTTACGAAGTAAAAAGTTATGAAGCATAAGCAATAATTAAACGGATGTAAATTAGTCGAGATTTAAATCTGCGCTTTATTCGAGTTATGAAAGCGCCCAATTGAAAAGCGCTGTTTAATTAATGAATAGATTACGTTAATTTTTTACCTTAAATCAAATTTAATGAAAATCGATGGTTTTCTGTGAGCGTAAATTCTCGAAAGGATTAATTAAAGCTTCGAAATTATATGAAATTTCGAGTTTAGAATATAGTACGTTGAAAATTCTTTTTACATAAATTAAGTTTAAATTAGTAAGAGTCTAAAAGTAATAGTTTATACAAGTAAGTCATCAGTATACCATAAGGATTAACAGTCATTCAGTTCTTCAAAGTGACCGCAAGCAAGTAATAAAGAACCGTTTAACGCGCACTGAATTTTTTAAACTCTATTACCGATCAGTTTTGGCATCAATGAATCAAAGCCTTTCCCCTCTCTATCATTCGATTAACTCAGAAGAATCGGATCATTCGATATTCTTGGAAACATAATTAAATTGAATCACGATTCTTTTGAACTGCGGTTCGACACTTGCTTTAAAATGCAATTTATATAACCACTCCTATATATAAAATTCAAAATCGATAGTTCAAAAACTACCAACCATCCAATCTAAAATCTACCCAATTCAAAAAGAACGTTCCACCTCCTTCTCTCGAGCAGCCCAGAAGATCATTTAAAAAGGCCGCTCGGCGAGAGGTCGAAATTAAAACGGCGCCCGCCGAAAGAAGACGAAGCCAGAAGAAGATAAGAAAGACAGAGCCGGGCCATTTTCCTCATTAAGTAATAAGAGTGCGTGCTCGTCGTAGCCTCTCCTCCGGAGCTTCTCTCTCCCTCCCTTTTTTTCTTAATCTTACATCATGCATACTCCTCCGCTCTCCTCCGCTCGCTCTTTTCCTAGCTTGTTCAATCTGCGCGCGACTGCGTTTGTTTTCGTGCCCTTTGTCCCTCCGGCTCGTGTCTCTCACCTCTCTCCCGGAGGAGAGAAGAGGCGAGTTTTTTTTCGACGACGGGCTTTAGGGCTGCCTAAAAACGAGGCAGGCAAGACGGAGAGAGAGATGGTTTTATTTGGATTTATTAAATATTAAGACGGGCCGAGAGCGGAGCTCGCTGCTTAGCAGCTGCATTTTTGCCCGGAGGAAATAATTCAGGGGAGGAGCACGTTTTTGAATGTTTTATTTGGGATTTCTTTAAATCTCCCATTCTATTTGTACGAGAGATTGTGGCTGCGTTAATTTGAGGGTAGCGAATTCGCGAGTAAGAGTGTCAGTCAAGCCGGAAAGTTAAGCCAAAGTTTTGCCCGCTGGAGATTCATAATGGAGGCCAGAAATGTAGCTTTTGAAATTTTCAAACGTTTCGGCTAAAATCGAAGTTGGATCTGAACTTCTTGGTCAAGAGCTTGTGAATCGGGGCCATTTCCAGGGAGTTCTAACGTTCGCTTTGAGCATGAAAATAAAGAAAAAAGGAAAGTAAAAATTGCTTTTTCCCCGCTAAAAAATCGAGAGGCAAATGTAGAGGAGAGAGAGAGAGAGAGAGAGAGGACCAGATGCGCGGGCGCGGGTATAAACTTAAAATGACTTTAAAAGGGCGATAACGAGTGACGCAGAAAAGTGGATTTTTTCGAGCGAGGGATTCCGAACTCTTAACCTCATAGAAGTGGAGATTGAAATCGACGAGCTGCCCGACGGGGAGAGCAAGAGAGAGAGAGAGAGAGTCTAAAGTCTCAATTACTTAGCGCTCTTTCGCTGATTGGTTCGAACACTTTTCGGCGCAAAAGGGAGGAGAAACTTTTCCGGCGGGGGAGGCGAGGGGGGAGGAGGGAGGGGGACGCTGCCCTCCACCGGAAAAAGGATTTTCCCGCGCGGCAAGTTCGTAACGTTAACGTCCAAGGTTGAGTTGAGTGTCCGGCATTTTTCGCTCGCCGCGCGCTCCGCCGGAGGAGAGCCAATAAAAATGGCCGAGCACAGTTTTCGGAATGAAGATATTTTCTTGCCGGGAGAACGGACGCGACGCCGAGCTGTCAACTTTGAACATTAGCTATTGTACTTTTGGGTTTTCTGGAAATTTTTCGGATGCTGTTGCTTCTGCTGATGGATTTTTCGACGGCTCTGCTTTACTTCTTATTTAATTTTTTTCATTATAAAGCTGCAGTGACATTTTTAAAGACATTGTAAGTTTTGTAAAGGATTTATAAGCAGAGGATAAATTGACTCGCGAATTATTAAGTTAATTTGTATTAATTGTTTTGACGATTTTATAATTATATAATTTATGGACCAATCTAATTAGACGACTCTTATTTTAATAACTATTCAATCTGAGAGCCAGGCATTCAATTCAACGTCAAAACGATCAAATATTAAAGAAGTCATAGAGAGCGATAGAAACGATATATCCAAGCCGATTGGATTAGAACGAAGCGCAGTCGCAATTCCGGAGGAGCGAGTTCTCGGACTTATTGTATGGATTTGCATATCTATCGAGCTCGGAACCAATGAACCCCCTCGATCATGAATCTGTTCGGCTATCTCTCGAATTAGTATCAGCATATTAGGGCCGCAAATTTCGAGGCTCGCCAAAGAGAAGAGCAGCCCGCGTCTCTCGAGATATTAGCGCATTTGCATTCGCGTCTTGTCCAGGCTGGCCTGTTTCACGTAATCAGGGCCAGACGCTTCTCTTTTTTTTTTTTTTTTTTGGAGAAGTGTTCCGGGCTGTATATTTGTACAGCTGTGTGCCTCGGAGCTGGACGGGAACCTGCTTTTTTGGCGTTAAAGTACGGTTTTTGAAGATTGGATGTAGGTTATCTCTGAGAATATTTCAAGGAATTTGCCCTTTTTTCGAGCGAATAATAAATATTTGCAGAGCGCTTTTTGTTATTTTTGAGTAGCGCTTAGCATTTCCTTTTTGTTACTGATTCAAACGTTTAACTTTATCATTTTTTGAAATATTTACAACAAGAAATGAGGATTTTGTTTTTAATTAACTTTACTTTTATTCGCCAACTATTCTCGCCGTAATTTTAAACAATGCAGGATTCTTTTGTTTAGAAGCGGAACGCCATATCTTTTTTCGCAAATTGAAAAAAATATTTACAAATTGCAGTGAAAAACGTTACACGGGTTTATACTCTACTTTTATCACAAAAGGAGTAAACTCAGAAATATTGTGCTAGTTCCATGCCTCGGATATTTACAAAAATGTAAACAATAAAAATAGTTGAATCGAATCGTCAAAAGAGAGTCGATTTCATCAACTTTTTACCAGAAAAAAAGCACGGTTACAACCGGTGACGTAAACTCCAGTTCCGAAAGTTTGAACTTTTTAAACCGCCGTTATTAGATCTAAATAGACGAAAATTCCATTAAACGTTAAAAATTGATTGAAAGGTAGAAAGAGGGCACATAAGTGGGGAGAAATTGAACGAGGAAGGAAATTTCTGAGTATTAGGTGGAAAGAGAATATGAAGGAAGGAAAGTTGAATTCGAACGTTAGAAAACAGTTCACGTAGTGAATCTAGTTTTGAGGCCTGACATTCCTTCTGGCGACAGTCAAACCTACAGAAAATCGCTGTCACGCACCGAAAACTCTTAGCTCCCGAGAATATTGGGCGGAACGAAAAGTATATATCCGAACTTAGAACTCTGTATTTTAAGGCCAGCGCCGCTTCCCTTTGTAATTTACACGACGCTTAGCGCCGCGAACTTTATAATAAAACTCCTTCAAACTCCCGGCTAACTCACGCCGTCGACTCCGCCGGTAAATTTCTTCGGCAAAAAGCCCTTTCTTCGAAAATCCGAAATTAGGGTGAATTCCGGAATCGAACAGTCGCCGCAAGTTTGGCCTCTCGTTCCCCTCCCACCTGGCAGTCCTGCCAGTCGAAACAAGAAACGAAGCAGTCCACAAAGGGAATGCATAATACTCGGGGAGGTCTTCGTCTCGGGCGCTCGATATTCCCGCGGACGGAGAGAGAGAGAGTCCGCCTTCATCGTCGGCCCGCTTTCGGATATTCAAGAGACGAGACGACGGAGAGAGCGCAACTTTGACGACGCCGAGAGAGAGAGAGGGGGGGGGGAAGGAACGCGCGACGGCTTCTCCTTCTCTCCCTCCGTTGGGGTCCCTCATTCAAATTTCATAGCGCTGACCTACCTAGTCTCAGACGGCTGCCTTCAAGTATAACCGATGCCAATGGCTCAAGTGTTTTGCACTCTCTCTCTCTCTCTCTCTCTCTCTCTCTCTCTCTCTTACTTCGCGCCCTTTTCTCTTTGCCAGGCTTAAAGTGGGTTCGTTAAAAAAGAAGGCTCGAGGGCTATCGGAATTTCATTATTAGTTTTAATTCGAAATTTATTCAAAATTTTTCGCCGCCGCAAAATAGGCGAAACGTCGAGGAGAAACAAGAATATTTTTTTTTTTTTTTTTGTATAAATAATTTTATCTACTCGGTCGATAGGAATCGGCGAGAAAAAGTTAACAAGATCGCGCCCGAATTCGAAGAAAATCCAAAAAAGAGTGCATACAAGAAAATTCCGGGTTCTTTTACATAATCGAAAGAAACTCCAGCATTCTCTCGACCGCGAGATTGTCATTTTCTTCCTCTCTCTCTCTCTCCGCTCCTTTCCTTGCTCTGTTTTCACTTTTTCAAATCTCCATTCGTTCTCTCCTCCGATTTGGGATCCGCCGCCCGACGGCGGCAGCGGCGACGTGACTGCGAGAAACTTTGCGGCGCTCTCCTCTTGAAATTTTGAAAAAGGCCGAGGACGTTTTCGGAGAAGGTCTGGCCTGGAGAGGAGGCCGCCGCCGTCGCGCGAGTCGCGCCGTGAATGCAAATCTCTTCCCCCGCTCGAGTGGAGGAGCCGCCGGCGCGTTTCGATTTTGGCGGTGCGCCGAGAGAGCCGAAGTATTTTGCGTGAACGGCGAATGAATGGTCATATCGCTGATTAAAAGGACACTCTTTCCCCCCCCCCCCCCCTCCCCCGCCGGCAGCCTTAATTCTCTGTGTGCACGTCAACGTTTCGAATAATGGCTTTTACCAGATTAAAATGAGGGTATGGTTACGACTTTGAAAAGTTATCTGGCTTGGGTTTTATCGCCGGAGACTAATGACTTTTGCTTGATTTTTTGTCAGATTAATAGAAACAGCCAATTTTCGCTTGTTAGAAGCTTACATGGCTATCTTTGGGTGTTGTTAAATATTGAATAATTACGTTGCTGCACTAAAATCTGAACTCTTCCAGAAACAGTCAAAGGCATTAAAGTATTACACCAAAGCCGTCTGACCAACCCAGACCCTTTCTACTTCGATCTAGATTCTCCCCGCGCGAATCATAAAATTTGATCTCCGCTAAACAGAGGCCCGTAAAAAACGCGCTCTCTCCCCCGGAGCTAATGTCAAAACAATAAATCGCCTCTCGCGCTAAAGAAACACGGAGAGAGAGAGAGAGAGAGAGAGAGAGAGGAAGCGAAACACACCGGCCCGGGGAGCGAAAGAAGGAAGCGCGCGCCGCGGCAAAAAGCCTCGACGCGGGGAAGGCTTTGGGGGGCTAGCATACATCCGCACTAAAGGCGGGTCATAACTATGTCAGGACTCCGTTGGACCGAATTCTCCTGGGCTATTTGCTCGGGGAGGAGCGGAGAACCGCGGCGGCGGCGGCGGCGGGGATCCAAGTTTACGGGGTCAGTTTGTCGAGGAGGCGCCGCGCATTCGATGAAAGTGGCCAAGATTTAAGCCCCCGGCCACATCTACCGCCTCCCTCCCCGTCGACCCTCTTCCTTCTATCTCTATCATATAAATTTCGAGCTACGTCGCTTTTTGCACGTGCGAGAAGCTACCGACGCTACCGGGAAATTAATCTTGAGAGCCCGAGAGAGAGAGCGGACTTCTTGCGCTTTATTTCGGGGCGAGCATCCTGTTGTTGTTAACTTTGCCGCCGTTACTGATTGTAATTGTTGCGGGAAAACTTTCGAGTTTTTTTTTGCGAGATTGCGTTACAAGGATTATTGGGGGTTTATGGATTATTGGCTCGAATCGTGAGCGATATTGATTTTTTGATTATTTTCAATTGAAAGATCAAGCGTTGCAGTCGGTAATTTTGTAAGGGGTGTCGGAAAAACTAAACTAAACATTTAGTTGTTTTGCTGAAAATTTAACAAAATTGTTGCGCGCAAAAATCCACTCGACACGAAATTGGATTTGGATTTTGTAAAACCTATTTATACTTTTTATAAAATTGATTTTTCTTTACCTTAAATATTAGGTCATCATCCGGTAACGCGAAATTTAGCAAATTCGATTTCGTACATTCATTTCACATTCACTTCAGATCGCAGCTTGTCAGGAACATTTTTGCAACCGCAGTTTTTCCAATAACCCGCAGATACAGTTCATTTTCGTTTTGAAATTTGGACATCCGCGAGAATCCAGAAACCTTCCCCGACACTCTTGACATTTCTCAATTGGCAATTTCGATAATCGCGTTCCCCCCGTCGACGCGTCGCGACGTCTTCGCGGCCCGCCCAAAAATAAGTTCTCGCGCCGCCAGTCATCGGCGAACGTCTCATTTCAATCTGCGCCTCTCTCATCCAAATCTTCGGGTAAAACTCGTCGGGAAAGAAAGGCGCGCGCGCACTGGTGCTGCTTCGTGACCCGACGTCGAGGCACGTTTCGTACGAAGGCTTTCGTCCGTTGCGACTGTCGTCGCAACTATCAAGCCGAGACGTCGCCGCGGATTTTATCCACGGCAAGTTCTTAAGTAGTCGTAACGTGTTCCCGGGGACGGGGAACGGGGAGGGAAAGCCTTTATCCAACTGTAAGTGAATTATTTTAATCTGCTCGTTGTGCTCTGGTTGGGCTGTATTCATTTTTCGAGGGGAGCGAATATTATCTACTGCAATGATCAATGATTAATGCCATCGGTTCGATAAAAATTTACTATTTAGAAATGTTTCTTTGTTTGATTTTTATGGTTTCTAAATAGCGTCTATATCATACAGTTTGGTAACTTATTGATGTATTTATGTCATAAATGCAATAAAAAAATACCATAAAAAAATAAAAAAGTATAAATGCGTAGAAGGTACAGGAAGCTTAGAATTAATTTAATTAATAGTTTGACTACGATATTCATTCGTAATATTGTGAATTATAGTAAGTTAAATGTTCAAAAATCGACAATAATAGACTGCGCGCGACGAGTTATTATTGCGGAATGAAACAGTGAATTAAAGCCCGCTAAAAGCTGAATTAATCGCAAATCAAACGTAAAATTGATAATTCAAATTCAATGCTCGTAATAATTTTCTGGTCCCGCGTGTCAATAATAAATTTATCACCAACCAAACGCGATAGAAAATTCGAATCGAAAATTCATAAGAAGAATAATCCGCCGCGCGCGTAAATTTCCGAAAAAAATAATCCACTGGCCAATGTGTGCGCATGCGTGAGTCGCCAACGTTCCGTACTCGCTAAAATTTGGCCGCGCGCATGGAAATTTGACGCGTTTTGACTTGTATTATTCAAATCTGCCATTCAAAGGAAGCCAAGCGCTTTAAAGATTCGATTCGCGGGCCGCGCGAAAAGCAGGCTAAAAATTTGCGTCATCACCAACGCGCTCGTGGACTAGAAAATTAAGGTCTTTGTGAGGATCAAGCTCGATTCGACCGCTCCGTTTTCGAATCCCAGCCTATTAATTCGACGACGATTGAATTTCGAAATTGAGGCAATACGCTTTTTATCGAAATTCGACCGAGTAGCCTTCTTTGGATAAATAATTCAGCCACTTGCTCGTCGAAATAATTTTTGATCGGTGGTCTTCCACTAGCGGCTTCTCGAGAGCGTTACCGAGAGAGAGAGAGAGAGAGAGTCTGAGCATCCGGCGCGAGATTCCTCCTCCTCCGAGAGAGCACAAAAGTCCTTAAAACCGGAGGAGCGATAATCTCGAAGGTCCGTAAATCAGCTGACCGCACATTCGCAACTCCCCGTGAATACGCGGGGATATATGAGAACACGCCACTCGGCGCGACGTGATTCTCCCGGTTCCTACGTGTTTGCCTCCTCTATTTCTCTCGCCGAGACCGTCGGAAGTAGCCTGGCGGCTTTCGTCTTAAGTGACTATCAATATAATTTCTGCATTTCACCCGGTTCGAGAGACAATTTTACAGTTTCACCAACGCGATCTCTTTACGAGCGAACGAAAAACCGAAAAATAAACGACCGGTCCCAAAGTTTATCGCGCTTAATCAACGATAATAATTAAAATAACTTATTAAAGCGTTCTATACCTCCTCCGCTTGGCGCGCTTATCGAGCCCCTTAATCCGCATCTCCAGACTCGCCTCGGGCGCCTATCGCACCGGCGAAGAGTCACTTATTTTTTATCGGGGGACTAATACGTGCTTCCACTCGCGCCGTAAAGTGTCCGTGCCGGTACTTATCTCTTTTTCCCCTTTTTAATGTTTCGTACGTGTCGGAGCTCTCTCTCTCTCTCGCGCGCGCGCGCGCAATCTCCGGCCGAGGCGGCCCGCCTAACTTCATTTGAATCTCCGCGCGAGAGAGGATGGAATCATCCGCCGAGAATCTGCTCGTCGTCGGCGCGCGAGAGAGTCGCTGATCGGCGCTTGAGAGCGAAATAAAAGCGCGTCGCGTTTAGCGTGTCTGCTGTCGTATCTCGCGGCTGGATCTCGCCGCGGTGTAACCGGAGCTCGGCTTTCAGCCCTGAATGGGCGGCGAAGTATAAGCGTCTCTTTGCGGGTTTTTGCTCTGGTTAGGGGCTTCTTCATCGGCTGTCTCCTTTTTCTCTGCGCGCGGGAATGAACGCGTTTCGAGTCGGGCTTGAAATAATTTTCAGAAGATTTTCATAAACTGCCGGTGAAAATCTTCCCCGAGAGGCTGGTAAAGTCGGTTAATACCGCTGTAAACATTAGAAAATCTCCCCTCCTCCGTTCGCTGTTTACACGTTACACAAAAACCCCTCGAGTAAATTACGCATAACCGTTTTCCCGGGGCAAACTCAAGACGGGCCGAGGCCCCTTATCGCCCCGCGCAAACTCGCTAACTCGCCTAAGCAATTTTGACGAAATTCTCCAGGTTCTCTCTTTCGGGCTTTAATCAAAGTTGGAGATTTACGCCGGGCCGCTATACACTTTTTGCCTTTTTCCCTCTCGCGCAGCTATTTATATCTCTCCTCTAAATCTGGCTGAAGCTCGGCTATCCTCGCGTTGGTGTATATCCCGGGCGGACTCCTCTCTCTCTCTCTCTCTCTCTCACTCTGGTTGCTGCACCGCAAAGTCGCTCGAGCTCTTAACTTATGATACACGGAGGCGTCGTTACGCGCGCGGAAAACCTTTGCACTTTTGCGGCGCGCTGCTACGGCCCCTACTTTCGCGTACGCCCGCATTTAGGAGCCGGCGATGCGAGCTTTTCTTTTCCAGGGGCTGCTCTGTGTGCGAGGATGTGTGTGCGTGTGTGTGTGTGTGTGTGTGTGCGGCTGCGCGTACATTACATAATTGATTTATGCTGAAATCTTGGGGTCTTGCTTAAAATTTATAATAAGGGAGCTCTTTGCATTCGCTGCTGAATCGATGCTTTTCTGGATGAATAAAGATTAATTATTTTTAAAAGGGAAATCTTGCTCTGGAAGGTAAACGTTGAAGGAACTGCGGGGGGTTTATGAGGAGTTGCGAAATTTGAATATTGCCTTTTTGTGTTCTTTCTAATTGGGAAGTAAGAGCTTTTTTGGATAAGTGATTGGGGGAGCTAAGTGTATAGAAGAAGTGCATTAAAGGGATAGGGGAAAGCAAACAGAATTAGCAAGGAAAGATTGTATTGCTTTTATCAAAACGAGCTCGAAGATCCGTCCATAAAATATCAAGAAATATTCAGCAGAAATAGTAAGAAACAGTTGTAAAATAATATTTTTATTACCCCTTTTACTCCGCTTTATTTTTCCTTCTCAATTATTCAATCCATTCAACCTTCAATAAATCATACATTACTCCCGATCATCTCCCTCTTCTTCGATCGCCAAAATATAACAACAGTCAACAAAAAACAACTATGCCCAACATAAAAAAAAATGAGTGTCGGACAACAAGATTTTATTCCCATACATAATTTCACCAGTTAGCCAGTGCCAAATACAGTAAGCGCAAGCGGACGACCGGCAAAGTGAAATGAGGACTGTCTCCCTCGCCAGCCGGTGTATTTATACTGCGAACACGTAGGAGGGTTGTATCGCGAGTTTTCGTTATTAATATTTAACTACGGGGAAAGATTAAAAAGTTACCGGAATTTTAATATACCACCTGCACCGTGGCGCGGGCCGCCGTGTCGCTCGGGGCTCGTTTTCCCTCAACTTTCTGCTTTCTCCCCCCGCTATACTTCCCCGGGACTTTTGTTTCTTACTCGTTTTTGTTCCTGCCACGGTGATAATCTTTATTTCCCGTCCCCGTGTCTTCCTGATACCTTCGTTTAATGTCGCGACTGTTTTTATAACCGTGGGGTACTCTGTAGTTTGGTTAATTTCTTGGTAGTTTTTACCGCTCGATTCGCGTAATTGATAAACTATGGCTTTACTTATTAACTTTGTTCCGCGCTTCAAAGAGCGGGGAGCGGGAATTATTTGTAAAAGTTCTTCGAGCATTTGGAATTTACGGCGAAAAGAGGCCGCAGTGCATTTTTAACTTTGCTGGGTTAATTAATATTTTACACGAAAAAAGAAAAACAGTGTACGCGTGAAGCACACGGGAGGAGATTAAAAATTAATTTTCATCGATACTATGCAGTCTATATAAAAACAGAAAGATAGCGATCTGTTTTAATTTTTAAATATTGAAACATTGGTTTTCTCAATTAAACTATTTCAACATTCTACAGCGCTCTACTCCGCAGTACACTTTTATTACACTTTTATATCGATCTGAAAATCGCTTTAAAAACTTTACAGTCGATTGTAAAGTTTGTAAAGTAACTCCGTAAGCCCGATTTAAAAGTATGTTAAAATTTAATAAAACGGCATTAACTTCGCAAAAGTTACAAGTTCTCAACCATCTTTGAAAATCCGTGTTTCTATAATTATCCATGGCCTTACCTACGTAAATTACTACAAAACTCTGCCCCCAATCCAGGCAATTATTTCACTGCTTCATCCACTTTTCCATTTATACGATTACAACGCTAATTTTAGAACACAAACATTTTTGGAAGAAAAAGCTGTAAATAAGATGGATAAGCGGACGAATGAAGAAGCGGCAGAAAAAGGAGGAAAGATATCGTGAGCGGATCTTCGGAGCGGATATAGAGTTTCAAAAACGAGCCCCGCGTATATTTCCGTATCACGAAATTCGGATATCCCCTAACTGGGGCTGAGTTCAGAACGTCTCGCTTCGAACTCTCTGCCGGCTGACTATTTCCTTCTTCGTATCACTTGTTTCTTTTTTGTTCCACCGGATATCTGCAACTTCATGCCTCGTGATTATGTCATGAACTTTGCTCGGGATCGAGTTTTCGCGTTCGATTGATTTCGCTTTTTCACGCTCCGAGTGATTTTTTTACAAATTGAAATTTTTTTATGTTTCTTTTTTAGTCGAGTATTTGAAATTGCTCCTAAATATTTCGAGTGTGATGAATGAAGAATTTGAAAAGGAATTTTAACGCAGTACATTTTTTCGTTTTCGAAAATTCTCTCTTTAAAAATCTCGCAAATTTCAAATATTCGATATGAATTTAATAAATATTTCAACAATGCTAATACGAATTTGGGAAAGGCACTTCAAACAATATTTATCTCTTTTATATTATCCACCTAGTTCGAAAGCAATCACACTGCTTTTTTACACCACTCACAAACCCATCGATCGACTCGACATCAACTACACCCCTCGAACTTTTCCACCCTCAAACGGCCGACCGACGTTTATTATTATTCCCGCCTCGCCGCGGCCAAAAATTCTGCCCGCAAACTTTTCTGACCCTCTCGGCGCGGCATCCGAACTTCTCTTCGCAGCTCGTCGAGCGGCGCCGCGTCCTGGAAATTAAATCTTTTTCGCATTTCCCGCGCTCTCGGCCACGTGACCCGGCCGCTTGATCTCCCGGCGACATTTGGACGAAGCTCGAGAAGAGGACGCTTCGGAGAATACCAACCCGGAAAAGGCGTCCGGTATACGTATATCGCTTCCGCGGGGGCCGACTGCGCGACTCGCCGCCGATTGAACCGGAAGAGGAGAGAGGAGCTACTTCGACTTTAATGTTTATTCATGAAAGTGCATCCGATAGCTTCCGCATAAATATACATGTATATATATATTCCGGACGCTTGCGGATGATCTTCTCGGGCGATGTTTGTCAATCGAATCTTCGCGATCGCTGGAAAGGTAAATCGCGCTGCTGGCGCTTGTTACTCCTCTGCTCTCCCCGCCCTCTGTGTTCTCGATCCTCCGTCCTCTCTTTCTGCTTGTATTTTCCTTAAAGATTGCCGCGGTTCACTGTTTTCGTGATTTCGCCCGAATTATGGAGTGAATTGGCTGCGAAAGTCGCGGGCAGATTTTAAACAGATGGTTTTTCCGGAGAAGCCAGTTGGTCGAAAAATCCCAGCCAATTATTTTTACCTCGGGCAAACATTTTCTTGAACGTTTCTTGGGATATAAACAATAATGCGGGGGGGTGTTTTATAATAGCGGCGTTTGATAACGTTTCGCGAGAGCTAAAATTGAATTTGTGAAGTGAAAATAGCATCGCGCCGTAATCGATTGGATCGCAATCCGATCGGAAATTATCGTCGTCGTAAAAAATAGTGCGGTGCCACGTATGCGCTCAGCGAGACGAGGAGGTGAAAACAGTATATTCCGATTCAGCGGTCTAGAAAGTATCGATATTTGTCGAGCGACTTACAGTCAAGAGTTTGACAACTTTTCTAAATCTGAACGATGAATTGATTGGAAAAAAAAAATAATGAGAAAAGTGCACCGCGCGGCGTCGATTTTGCGCGAAAATAAAATGAAAGGATCTCTCTTTTCCGCCGTCGATTATAAAATATTCACTTTTTGGAAAAGCTGCTTTTTAGCTTAAATGCCCTGGCGAAACTACATTCCCGGAATAGAGAATTTTGCAAAACTTTTTAAAACGATTCACCAAAAAACAAAAAAAAAAAACTCGCTTTTCCCCCTTGGCAACGACCTCACCTTGAACAATCCATATTTCAGATGGCATAATAGCAGCTGTGCCTCGGCCTAATCGATGCGTCCCAGCAATTACCTTAGTTATCGGTCTCGCAACTCCTAAGCCCTCCCCCCCTCTTCGCCGCGAAAATTCCGCGGGCCAGAGATTCGTCGGTCGGCTCGGATCGATCCACGAAAATGTCCACCTGTACACGCGACAAGAGGCAAGCCAGGGAGCTGCGCTCTCCCCTTTTCCTTTCGCGCCTCGCTCGCACGATCGACTAGCAGCCGTCTCTCCCTCTCTCTCTCTCGAGGGAGAGAGAGAGAGAGAGAGAGAGAGAGAGAGAGAGAGAGAGGACGCACAGAGTCGTAAATCGTCTTCCGCCCTCTCGGATTGCATGTCGAGCGGATCAGCGCTCGTATCTGGGGACACACCGTCGCTGCTGCTGCTGCTGCTGCTGCTGCTGTTGCTGCCCCTCACGCATACACAGAGAGGAGAGAGAGAGAGAGAGAGCAGGGCGCACGCAGCCCGGCAATTTCGCGCCCGCTTGTATAATTGATCGGCGCGCGTGGCGGCGGCGGCTCCCATCAAAGCGGCGCCGCAGCAGCGCGGCACACGGCCGGGATCGCCACCCTTCCCCTCCCCCCCGCGCGGTCGAGCCAATCAGCCGGAGCGATCTTGTGCGTTATTTAGTCGCCTGGGATTGGCCGAAGGAGGAATTTTGCGCCGAGGATGGATTTTACGCCGATGCTCTCTCTCTGCCGGGTTAGGCGGGATGCAAGATCGAGGGCTTTTTGGATGGATCTCTTTTTTTGGAAGGGAGATTTATTTGGTTTTTAGGACGGGCTGCTGACGGCGTCGTTTTAGTTGACTGGGGAGGTAATGCATTTGTTAGAGTTGTTATGACTTTCTTAAGAAATTAAGACTATAATGAATTAAAATAATAATTTGGTTCATAATTTCTAGTTTGACATGATTTTTTCAGTATTGGTTTAATTCCATAGAATATTTCAACAGTTCGTACGATAATCGTCAAGTTTTTTTAGCGTTCATAATTTAAATTCCATTAAAAAAATCAGCAAATACCAAATTCTTTGATTTATATTTTAACGCGAAAAGGCTCTTTTTCGAAACTTGAAAATTCCCCGCTAAGCAAACCAACCATCCACCGACCCATGCATGAACAAACGGTCGAGGAAGCGCTTAAAACGACAGAGCCGCCATTCCCTCGTGCAACAAGAAGCGAGCGAAACTAACGTTTGCTCTTCAAGCAGAAAGCGTCAAACCAGTTGTGCAATATCGTTCGCGTCCCCGACGGAAGGAAAGCCGCGCAAAAAAATTAAAGCATCGGCGGCTCGGCTTTCGTTTCGCCGGCAGTTTAATTGGTCGGATCTCGGAAGGAGGGCTGAAAAAAGCGGCGGTGGCGGCAGGTGGCCGTAAAAACCGGGAAGAAACTATCGGCGAGAAAGATAAAGGGGGCGGGGGAGAAGGCGCGCCGCGCCTGAAACAAAATAAAGAGGAATACACCGGCGGCAATTTTTCACCGAGCTTTTTAAAGTGCAGCGGCGGCGGCGCCTGGCTTTGAATCGATTTTCCCGTAGGGTTCCATTTTTCCACCCTCCCCGCCGCCGAGAGGCCGAGGCTCTCGACTTGTGCGTCGCGTGTGTGCTCAAGATATGCTAATGTTTGATTGTTAATTTTTTACGATTTTTAATTACGCCGGCTGAGCGATTAAGTCGCTTTTGTTCTTTCGAAAAGGAAATAAATAATAGCCGCTTGGGACGAAGAAACTCGATTGCTCGCTGTCTTCTTTATAAACTTCTGAGCTTTAAATAATCAAAAGAATCTCGGTATCGAAAGAAACACGACGACACAATTTGCGAGCTTAATATTTCCTTTAAAACAATTCATCGCCCAAAGCTGAGAGAGGAGTTTCAAGCCATTAAGAATAATCAAAACGAATTTCGGTCCCTCTTTCGCGAACTTACTCCATTCGCGAAACTTCTTTCCCCCCCATCTCCGTTCCCCTTATCTCCCTTATCTTTCTTTATTATTTGCCCGCTCAACGGCCCAAGTACACTTGCAGGTAACTACGCGTTACTTACCGCCGAGCTCCGGGACTCGGCGGTGGTGCACACACACACACGTCTCTTTTCCGAGGGGCGGCGGATTCGACGTCGCTCTGGGGATTCTCGGGGATTTCCCTTTTATTTTCGTCTTACTTTTCACCTCGACGAGAGCCGAGAGAAAGACGAGACACCGGGACGGGGAGTAACAAGATTTTGACACTCGGGACGCGTTTTAATGACGCCCGAGCCGACGAGCCGCCGCCGCTGCCGCTGCTGCACAACAACGTGATTACGCGGGAATTAAAGCCTCTCCAAGTTAATAGCATTAGCTCGGGTCTTTCAATGATTCAAGTGCCTTCTCTTTCGAGATTTATTACGTTTTACCCCGGGAAGCTGGAGAACAATGCGGTGCTCGATTAAATAAATATGTCCAAACCGGAATTGTTCGAATTTCAGTGAACAAACCGCATTTGCTTTAATCCGCGAGCTGCCGCCGTGATTAAGAATCCGCGAGGCTCTCCGCGAGAGGTGCAACAAAAAAAAAGGGCGCAAGCATGCAAAGTGTTCCCGGCGCTTAGGCTTTTCTTAAACAATCGATCGAACGAGCGCGCGCTGAAGGGTTTCTCTCTCGAGCGGGAACTCGATGCCTCGGGGGGGAGAGCCGGAGGGGGGCGGCCAAAGAAAGGCTCGAGATAGAAGGAGGGGATAAAAAAGCATCTTGGCGTAAAGTGTCGTTAGCTCGTTATCGCCTCGCACGCACCAGTTGGCCACGAACCATCAAACCCGGAAGGGTCGGGGGACGGGGGGAGAGGGAGGAGAAAGAAACGAGTCGCATGGCTCCCGACGAGGAGACTTTAAGCCCCGGGACACCTGACGAGCAAGTCTTGTTTCTTTCGGGCCGCGCCTCGCGCTTCCTCTTCGACCTGTGTTCGATAAACCGTTAAGCCCGAAGCGTCGTTCCGCGCGGTATAAAAGTACCGTTCGATTCAATTTATTCCCGGGCGCGATGATGCACTTTCGACGGTGTGCACTGGTTTGTACGGCTTATTTAGTGCCTCGTGCTTTTTAGCTTTGGGCTCTGGGACGGTGTGCGCGCGGTGTGTACGTGTTTATAGGGCCGAAGGCGCGGAGGGCATTAAGTTTTTATTTCAATCGGAACTTGTTTGTTTCCAAACAAACACTGATTATTCAGTCAAAGTTGGCCGGGAACAACTGTAAGCTCGCGCAACTATTTAACCTTAGAATCATTAAGCTACTCAAACAGTTTTCGGCCCGGCAACTTACAACTTTCGGCCGGCAAACAAACTAGCGAATAAAATGCCTTACATTGTCCTCGCGAACTTGCGGAAACAAGCCCGGCTAAAAGGGGATACCGATTTTATGTAAAAAAAAAAAGCTGCGACTTTTATATATAACATCGTTAGCATTTTTGTAAATGGACGGCAAGAAAATAGAAAAAAGTGGAATAAAGCAGTAAAATATGTACAATACGTGTATAAAATTACACTAAAAAGATTATTAAACATGATGAAAGCGCTAAAAGCAGTAGGCGGATAAACTTTTCATTCTAAAAAAAATTAATTTAAGCTCGGATTTCAAGGCGGTCCGAATAAAAAAAATTGTCCATTCGAAAGTTTATCCGTCTAATAAAGTATCCCCCTCGAGGCGATAAAGCGCGATTCGACTTTAATAAGCAAGCTTTATATGGTAGGCAGAACTTACGAGATTTCTCCGAAAGGGGCGAAGGCTTCCCTCAGGGTCTGCGTCTCGATCTCCGGGCTCAGATCCCCGACGAATATGTGGTAATGTTCTGAAACAGAATGCAAAGGAGAGTTGAAAAAATTGTTTTCCTCCTTTTGTCAAGTGGAATGGTTACCTACGCGTCTAAATTAGTTTCATTGACAGTGAATATATTCAATTATTTAAATTATGAATAAGACACGCAAATAATTTACAATGTGTTTTCATTTTTAACATATTTGTTACCATCTATCAATAAATAATATCCTTAGTAAATTTTCAGGAATTTATTGCATATTTTATTTCTCGCCGACAATAATTGTTCAATGATTTACTCTAAATTAACAATAAAACTGTTTGATACACCAAAAATTTTCCCCCAATAAAAGCTCCAGATCGAAAGATCCCCGGCAGCTGAGCATCGGCATAAAACTCGGCTGCACTCGCCTCCCGCGTTCTTTGCAACCGGGTGCGCGCCTTTAATTTCCAGCGGTACGCCGCACGGCAACTACGGGTCCGCGCGCACACCTGCCCGCTGCGCATGCGCCCGCCGCTCTCGCCGAGTGGGTGACGGGAGGAGGCAGAGAGAGAGAGAGCTTTATGCTCCCGCGGGCCTTTATGCCGAAGCGAAGACAAACAAAGCCCTGTATAAATATAGGGAGGGGGGCGGGTGTGCGTTACCTAAGGTACAGAGCTGCTGCACACACACACACACACACACACCCACATGGAGAGCGAGAGAGAGAGAGAGAGAGGGTAGGCGCGACGTGGCGCCGCCAGAAGCCCAGCGGGACGATGCTAAATTAACGGGTGCAATTTTAATAGGGCCGCTGAAAGCCAACCGAGGCCGAGCTCTACTCCTCTGATTTTACGCTTCTCGACTATTATCACTCGCCCACCTTTAAAGGCGCGAGTCGGTGTGAGCGCGCGCGCGCGTCGGTGTGCGGCAAGCGTCCTCTTTCTCTACTTTCCTTTCGCTCGTTCGGGGCTGCGCGTCGCTCGCTCTTTTGAGGGTGGGGTGTCACGCTCTCGAAGCGCGTGCGGAGGCCTCGAGGGTCGCCGGTTCTGCTCTCTCTCTCTCCCTCTCTCTTTGAATATTTTTATTTTCAACAAGTGCACAAGTCGGATCTGCACGCGCGCGCGAGAGAAAGGGAGAGAGAGAGAGAGAGTTTGTAGGGTTGCGCGGATAAATGAAATTCTCGCGAGAGACGAGGTTACTCGAGTTTTCAAGGGGCTTCGCTGCGTTATTGTTCCCGCGCCAGAAGAATAGTTTAGTCAACTTTGCCGGGATTGTTTGACGATTAATGACCGAGCTTTCTCTCTCTCGCGTTCGATCAGCTCTTTTTGTTCGTCCATTGAAAAGTAAGGAGAATTTTCCAGCTTGGCCGGGGCGTGTGCTTTTTTTGCGCGCGCCGAATTCCCTTAAAAATTCGCTCTCCCTCTCCAGTGTGGCAGTCGGAAGGGATGGAAGCGCTCGGCAGCGAGTCAAAAGCGTCATCGAGGCCGAAAGTGGACAGCCGAAAATCGAGTTACCGAGAAAGAGAAAGAAGATGGAGCGGTAGCAGCTCGCGTCACGGCCACCGTAAAACCGGGCGGTAGGACGCAGTAAAACTGAGAGCGACAAATGGGATAAAAAGGCTGGAGAGAGAGTCGAAATTTCAGCGAGCCGGAGAGAGAGAGAAATAAAGCCGTGAAAAAGGCGGAAGCCCGAGGAGGGAATGAAAAATAGAAGGCGATAAGACCTGGATGATTGCTTTGTTGCTACGAGCTTCGATATTTCGACTGCGAAGGCGCTGAACTTTACTTACAACTTTGGCTTTATTCCGATGAATAAATTTCACTTTTTTTCACCGGAGAGTAAACCTTTTGAGTGGTTGAAACTCCCGAGTTTACGAAAAATAAAGTACCTCTGCTCTTTTACCCCGCGTATTTTCTCCGCTCAAAATTCCCCTTTTACTCTGTCCCGATAACGTCAGTCCAATTAACTAGGACAGTAACATTTTCCTCCAAGTCATCAAAACCAATAAACCCCTCCAACCGAAAGACGAGAGAGAGAGAGAAAGAGAGAGGCGAGTACAGCTATATAGAGGAGGAGGAAGATCACGAAGAAAAGCGCCCAAGAAAGGAGGCGGTTTGATTACAATCGGTTTGATCGTCTATTCCCGCACGGCAGCCTCGACTCATTCCCCCGAATTAGTCCGAGCCTCATCATTTCCGGACGACTCTTTATTCCCCGACTCCCGACTCTTTCCATTCCCCGTGCATGTTCGACTCGTGCCAGTGAGAGAGCCACCGCCAATTTTTTGTGTGCGCGCCTCTGTGTGTGGCTAAGGTGGGGCGAAGAAGGGCTTGATTTTCGACTAAATGGACTGGCGCGCTTATCGATCTCGATGCAAAGTCATATCGTTGTATTAAGACATCGAAAATGTCGGCCGGCGGGCGAATTTTTGGTGGCTCGATTTCGTATGCAAATTGGGGGGTGGTGAGAAATTGGACGATTCGGTTATACGGAGGATGAAAACTTTTTGGTCTTAAATAAAAGGCGGCGGGGTTGGATTACGTTATTACTAAATGCTTACGCGATCAAAAGTGCAAATAATCCAATTCATTCCAGTCAACTGCACTAAAATAACCAGTTTATAAACCAATTTTCTTAATACGCAGGGCCGAGCTTATCCCATCAAAAGCGTACGTCGAAGCCGAACCATAATACTCCATCTTTATCATATTCCTTACACAGCGAATGAATTTCCAGTAGCGTAAGTCACCGGATTATCCCTTCACCGTTCCAAAACAAAATTACACCCCCGAATAATCCCAGCCGAGAGAGAGAGAGAGAGAGAGCAAAGGGCGCGCAGACACGAGCCTTTCGCCTCTCGATCTCCCCGGAGGAGGGCAGGAGGGAACCGGGGAATGGGGTCGCCTCTTAAGCGGCCCGCGCCGGGAGCTTTTCAAATTGTTCGGCTGCCTTCTCTCTCCCCCCCGAAAGGCGAGCCGCTCGCGCGAAAAATTGAAATCGCTCAGCGAGATGTTTCTCGCGCCTTGGATCCAGGCTTTTTCGGTTGCTTAAAGCTGAGCTGCCGATTGAGCGGGATTCGGGGATGAATGCCGATTGACTGCTTAGGATGGAGCTGTGTGTTTTCTTTTGGGTCGCGGGGCCGCTTTGGGTGCTTTGGAAGTTAGTTTGTTGCGCCGAGGTAATGGTTTATATTCGGAACAGATTTACCGGGTGGAAAAAGGGTTTGTAAATAATTTTAACGGTCAATCTTAATTATTGGCTGTAAAAAATTGATCAAGTGTTCTTATTACACTTAAATGTTCTAGTTAAGATTGTAACGTAAAATCGTTCGTTCGAAAATGGCTAAATTAATTTCGCAAAAACAAGTAATGAAGAAGATTACCAGTTAATATGCAGAACGGCAAACTAACTCGAACTTATTGAACTTTAATTTGCCCCGACGTGGAAATTTCTAAGAGTAATAACTGCTTACAGAGCTGTAACTGTAAATTCTAAAGCAACTATACTATTCACGGGGAGTCGCTGTAGCTTGTGCTCAAAATTTTGAATGAACTTTGCAAGTACACCTGCCTTTACCCGTATAGCAACGAAATATAATACCCCCGGTTTACGCTTGAATAGATTTACAAATTAGCATATATTAAAACGTGTAAACATTCTCAACTAATATAAGCGCGTTTCATAAACATTAGCCCGCAGCCTCGCGTATGGGAAGAGGGACAAATTGTTATTAAACTCGAGTAAATAAGTTGCGAACAATTCTAATCATAACGGGCGTAAATAGGTGCTTCACCCGATTCGTTCCGCATCCACAGTCATTGCTCGCGAAACGTTATATCTACATACAACTGACTAAATCTAATCTCCCGGCGCGTATATCGCCTAATTCGTCAAACAGCACAACATTGTTAACACAAAATCCCGGCTTCAATAACGAACGTAGAACCGCCTAAATCCCCCGTTCAAATCAGAATCCCTAAAACCGAGTAAAGACCGAGTTAATTAACCTCCTCCGGCGGCAGCGGCGAGGCGCGGCAATAGGCGAGAGAGAGAGAGAGAGAGAGAGAGAGAGAGAGAGAGAGAGAACTATCAAAACCGTCGGGTGTCGTCGTCTTGAAAATTTCAGCAACCACCTCCTGATTAGCTTCTCCCCCCCTCTCGCTCTCTCTCCCGCCCGGTATCGGAGTCAGGAATCAGCGCAGCTGGTGCTCCGAGCGATCAGCTCGGGCTCGCCAAGTGCGCGCCGCGTCGATTTTACGCTGCGAACGGGAGGGAGGGCCGGGCCTATTTCTCCCTTTCTCCCCCCGCGAGAGCTACAAGCGCACCGCGCGCGCACAGCCCCCGCCCGGAAAATCCTGCGGTTTTCGATAAACCGCGAGTAATGGAGCGTCATTCATTATTGTGGACGGTAATGCAGCCCCCCCAGCCCCGAGCCGCGCTCTGCCTTTTGCCAAGGCTCGTAATTTCGAGAGCGCGCGCTCGCTTACATGCTCTCTTTTGACTCGTTTACCTCGAGTTTACCGATGGCTGCGAGCGATGCCGGCCATCGTGGATTGAGGTACCGAGAGAGAGAGGCGAGCGCACCCGTTTGAGGGGGGCAGGATTTTTATAAGCCCTTCGTTTCCTTTTTGACGTCGCGGCTGAATAAAGAGGCTTTGAGCGCGGGATTTATGGTCAAATGTAAAAATGAAGCACCGCTCAAGATGCTTTCATCCTCGCGATCGTTGCGTTATATCACTGTAAATACGAGAATGTCGTTCCCCGTTTGCTCTCTCTCTCTCTCTCAATATTGGAGCGTTAATTTAAAAATCGGCTTATTTTTTCGGCCCCGCGCGACTCGTCGAACATCAAAAGCGGACGCGCCGAAGTACGGAAGGGCAAACATTGGAATTTTGCGCTCGCCGTTAACGCCGCCAATGAACGCCGCGCCGACGGCGTAAAAAGCGCGTCCGATTCGACGTAAATCAGCGGCGGCGGCGGCGGCGGCTGGACGCGCGATAAAACCCCGCGCGCGGATTTTGATGGCGTCAGCGCGGCGCGCAACGAGCCCAATAACAACAATCGTACTAATAATCGTCGAGCCTGCGCCGCGATGATGATGATAATAATAATGACGACGATAACCGCGCGAGTTCGTGATGGTTGCTGCCGAGGGCAGCCGAAACGGTAACGAGAGAGAGAGAGAGAGAGCACTGCTGACGAGCTCGGATTTTTAAAACCTGGAGTGGTAAAGGGGGATTTTCGAATTTGTCATTCTGGAACTGATTTAATATTTTAAACTGCGGCTCGAACGGAGGTATTGATTGAGTGACTTTTGGGGGTTTTAAAAGGGAATTATCGAGAGCGAAAATGTAATGCAAATAAAAGCGGAATAATTCGCGTAAATATATAATTGAAGAAAAAAGGGGAATTCCATCCGAAACCGCCGAGTGAACGAACAACCAAACCAGATATATATATAAAAATGTAAGGCAGAGGGACGCGTTTATTACATTTCCCCGCGCGTCGGCCGTAAACCAAATAATTCATGCCCATCGTCCGTTACAAAAATAAAGCATCGTAAAACCCGGCGATCCAATACATTAACGAGAGCGCCTGAGAGAGCGCGTGACAGCGGCAATCGAGAGATCTCCCGAGCGCGCGAAAACGGCCAATCCGAGGGCGATTCCGTGCTCGCGCCTCATGACAATTACTCCGCGCGGCCGGGAGAGAGAGAGAGAGAAAAGAGAAATACGTGTATACGCAAAAGCCGCGGCCGTTCTCTCTCTCCGCATACCGTGACTGCGATCGTTTGCGCCCCGCGAGCTCGAAAAGAATGCTAAGGCCGGGAATAAAATTTGCCGATTGAGCCACATTTTATTCCCCGAGCTATCGAGATGCGAAAGGGGCGGCGAAAAAGAGACGATGAAAAACGATTAACGCCGCGCGAGAATTTTCCCCGGCCTCTCTCTCTTTCTCTCTCTCTTTCCGCGAGAGCGTGATTTACAGAGTGGCTTTTCGAAAAAGTGCTCTCTCTCTCTCCGCGCGGGGAAAAAGAGAAACAAGAGCTTTCTTTCTATTTGGCGGAAACGTGCCCGGATTGGGAATTGCTTATAACCCGTAATTGGAAGCTCGTGTGGAATGTTTTCGCAGCTTGTGATTTAATTATTTTCGGCTGTATGTATTCGTCAAAGTGGCTCGGGAAGAAAAAAAAAGTTCGCCGCTTTATTGGGCGGGGGGATTTCGACATCTTTCGGTCTATCTGTTCCGACGATTCGCGAAACAGAAAACAGAAATAAATCAAATTTTGTTCCGCCTCTATGAACGTTCTTAAATTGAAATATTCGTACTGTAGTTGCAGTAGAGTTCTAAAAAAACATTAATATCTTTATAGCGAAAAAATTGTTATTGCCTCGGCTCTCGGACGAGAGTCTAAAAATTCCAAATAACAACCGGTTCTTAAATTCCACCTCCCATTTTCAGCAGCCGTTCGCCTCCTGCACGAAAAGCAAAAATACTCCCAATCTACCTCCTCAAAGCGTCCGGCGAAACTACCCCCTTTTACATGATACCCAACACGGTTTCGGCGTCGGGGCCGCCAGTGATCAGCGAGGTGTTTTCGTTGAAAATTTTGACGTTGCAGCTCCCTCTCTCTCCCGTTGCCTTTCTCCTACCCGGCGGCCGCGTGACAGATTAATTTCGTCGCTGGAGGCGGCTGAACTTTTCCAATTTTCCCCGTGCGATTTCTGCTGCTGCCGCTCTCGCTCTCTCTCTCTCTCTCTTTTTTGCACCGTCGGAGTAGTCGCCGGCGGTCTGTGTGCGCGGGGGGCGCAGAATGCGTGCAGTTATCCGCGCGAGATTGACATTCGAGGTGAGAGAGAGGAAACGGGCAGCGGCATCGGCCTTAACGCTGCTGCTGCTGCTGCCGCTGCTGCTGTTGGCTGTATTGGATGCGAATGCTTCTACTTTTTATCTTTCGAGCTTTTTTTGCGCCGGCCGGTCTCGGGGAAAAACGCTTCCGCGCGAGTTTTTGCTCGATGGCCAGCGGAGCGCCGCTGGTAATACGAGTAGCTGGGAAAGGGGATGTAGAGGTGTTTCCAGCTTTTATCATTTTTCTATAAGGGCTTTGCAATCTTAAATTGCAACCAAGCTGTACAGTTCAGATTTCATTCACAAACCGAACGTTATCCGGCCTATTTCACTTTACCATCTCAATAAATACAAGCGATTCCCAAAACTTCAGCCCAGCTGGTTTCCGCCGCGCTCCGAGGGCCCTCGGCGCGCAACAGACAGGTAAACGCGCCTAACATCGATTCGCTCGGAGGTGGCGATAAGCATCGGGAGCGCGAGAGAGAGAGAGAGAGAGAGGATGGACGCGCGTGCCGGTCGTTGATAGATCCGGGAATGGCGTGTGCGCACGGCTCCCCGCCGCGCGGAGCGCTGCTCTCTTCGATCCCCGCGCGCGCGCACATAAAATAATTGGCTGCGTTTACCCAGCCGAGTGCGTGACATCGTAATCTCTCTGTGTCTGGGCCGACCGGCGCGGATAAGCATCTCTGGCCGCGCCGCTTTTTCCCCGACGAGCTGCTGCTCTCTCTGCCCGCGCGCGTCTACGTTTCGCTGACTGTTTAGATAAGGAATTGGGTCGCTGCGCAAGCTGCGTACGGCAGCTCTTTTCGTGCGAGGGCCGTTTAATGAGTCGCTTTATTTCTGATCGTGTTAATTTGATGGTATTTAGGGAGCTCGCGGCGGGGATGCTCGAAGCGTACAGTTTGTTTGCCGAGTTTGCTGCGATTGTTTGATAACGAATGCCGAACGCTGCTTGTTGGGGTTTTGAAGAAACCTTTGCAAATATATTATCCCGAGGAAAATGCGATGAAAAATTGTTGTTTTATTTTACCGTATAAACACTCAACGCAACGCACAACTCTCCCTTATCGACTAGCTTCATTCTGCATCCGCAAAAAATCCAGCAAAGGGCAGAAAAAGGAAGGAAGCCGAGTACAATCAGGAAAAGGGACGGCTCGCTTGATAACGCAAAACCGGATAAAGCTGCGAAAGAGCGGGGGGTGGGAGGGAGGCAAGTGTCGTGTGGCAAATCAGACAGAAAGTGAGAGAGGCCGCGGAAAATCCTTGGAAATAGCTTAGAGTCGGCTAACAAGGGGGTTACTCGACATCGTCGTCGTCGTCGTCGTCGTCGTCGCCGGTGCTTCCAGGGAGAAAGAGAGAGAAGGGGCAGGGGGGGCTTATTCGTGCGGCCGCTGCAAAGAACCGGCTTCGAGTCAAGTCAATTTCAGTTTGGTTTAAACTCTAACTAACCAATTACGCTAAGTTGATCGAGTTGCGGCCAATCAGCGCCTAATTCCTACATTCGTATTCACCGGTGATCTTCTCCCCCCTCCCCCGGTTTCTTATTCTCTCGCGCGCCGTTCTTTCGACAAAGCGAGCTTCCGTCTACTTATCTTATTGGAGCTTCCGTAATAACCGATTGTCTCTTTGACCTTTTTCCAGGGGGTGGGTTTCTTAACGATTTTCTCCTTTCGCCGGTAGGTTCCGTGTACTTGGCGTGCATTTAAGATTGATTTCTTGGGTCTCGTTTGGGACGGGGGAATTGTTGCTGGGGCGAATTGGCAGTATTTGGAGAATGAATTATGTATTTATTTTATTGAATCAAATGCATATTCAAAAAAAGATAAACCGAAGGAGTCACATGTGTATTCGGAAAAAGAGGAAATGTTTATTCAAACGGTAGAAATATTCTGAAAACATGCATACTGTACAGTTTGTCAACGAATATTTCAGATTGAAAAATTTATTTTGAAAGTCAAACCCGAATTGAGGATACAAAATAAATCAATATTGAAAAATTCACGGGGAAAACAGAAAAAAATTTATGCAGAAAAATGTTTGTACTATCTGCTATTAT
Source organism: Ormyrus pomaceus (assembly GCA_900474385.1). Lineage (NCBI taxonomy): Eukaryota > Metazoa > Arthropoda > Insecta > Hymenoptera > Ormyridae > Ormyrus > Ormyrus pomaceus. The sequence continues at coordinate 29,295 of UCOM01001561.1, forward strand.
ACCGCTGTCATGTTATGAGATTTTTCAATCTTTAAAAGGTATGTTATGTATTAAAAAATATGTTTTCATATTTTTCAAAACTTGAATCCATATATAATAACGAATTACGACTTCAAATCAACGTACTTCACCTTCAGTATAAAATCATACTATATCTAAGAGCGAGTGAAGTTGACGTGTTTTCATACTGTGTATACACGAAGTAAATATTTTCCCTTCAATTTGAAATCAAAATTTATTTCAAAGTACATAATCTTTGCTCTAAGGAATCTCCAGAGTCAAATTTCAAGCTCCAAACTTCCAATTCAAACTGCTCATAAAAACCGACTAATTAAAACGAGTAATACCTAAAAATCCAAGCTTTTCCTTAATCCTCCAAAGAAAAATCAGCCCTCCAACAATCCGAAAAGCCGCTCGATTTTCAATTCTCCTTGTCAGCCATCCGAAGAAATCAATCGATTAACGCCCGTCCGTCCGCTCCCCCGTCGTCATTTTCCCGTCTCTGTCTGCGGGGATTTTAACCAGATTGGCCTGGCGTCGAGTCTCTCTCTCTCTCTCTCTCCGTCAATTGTTTCCGACGCCGCTGCGCACCTGCCTGCCTCGTTATACCGGGAGAGCTCCCGGAATTCTCTCTCTCTCGCGAAACAAACGCCCCGACGTGCGTCGCACGCGAAAAAGACCTCTTAACCGGTGCGCGCGCGCGCGAATTCCGGGCAATTACTGCCGAGGAATTCGCTGGAGAATCTGAACGACGGCGCGGCTCTGTTTTTGCTCGATTTTTCACGGACGACAGGAATTTTCGGAGCCCCGAGAGCCTCCAGCCTCGATATGAAAAGGGATAAGGAACGAAGCTTAATTTGGCAGGGTGAAGTGGTTTTGCAATTTTTTTTTTTTTTAAAGTACTTTCACGTCGCGAAAAGTGGGTTAAATTTTAACGGTTGTTAGTTGCTTCAATATGTCGTAAATGATTTAACCACTTTATTTATTTTCTCAACTAACAGCGTCGATTTATAATTACTCGTTCGGTAATAATTACGAAAACAACCTTTCTATACGAACCCAATCCACTAATGAGCAGTCGGCCAAAATCAATTAATAATCTCCACTCATCTCCCGACCTGCAAAATAAAATCTGCCAATCCCCCACCGACCCGCGTTTCCCAAACAACCGATCTCATCAAGAGAATCCCAAAGTTCGCACTCGATTATCCAAGCCAGCAAACGTAAATCGAAGAAAGCCTCGTTATATTCGCCGCTCCTCCCCACCCCTCGCATCGGAGCCCCATTTTTCCCGCTTAGCGGATCGCGCGAAGGCACGAGAATTCCGGGGTATAGGGGGGGAGCAACGAGAGTAATTCACGATATTTTCACGTCGACTCATGATCAATCTGTCGGGACTAATTAGGTTCTTTGTTAGTCGGCTCGACAATGCGAGCCGAGCGAGCGTTATATTCGACGAGCGCGAGAACAAGGGAGAGAGCGGCAAGCGCCCGATTTATCGCGATCGGAGTCTGGCTGGAGAAGCGAGAAGTCGAGTGGATCAGAGAGAGTATCGGGGAGGAAACGGCAAGTGCCGCCGGAAATGCACGCGAGATGATCGTATACTTAAATCATTGCCATCGAGGAGATCGAATCGAGTGGGGGGGCTTTCGATTAATTTTTGGGCGGCTCTCGATAGAAAAATTATTGCGAGCTTCGAATAAAGTGAAAATAGCGATCGATAAATCAGTGAGGGTGAAAGAAAATAGAGATACAAGAGGTAATAGTTATCCGGACAAAAGGCAAATGAAGCAGGACAGGCCGGGAGATGAAAAAAGAGATGGGGAGCGAGAAGAATTTAGGGAGGGAATCAGTGCATCGCTGCGAAACAATGGCGGGAGAAACGAAAGTGAATTACGCGACGCATAATGGAAACGCTTCGTGACAAATTGGCTACTTCACAGAAGCAGGAGCGGGGAGAGAGAGGCCTGTTTTGTTAGCGCGTCTGCGGCAAACAAAATCTATTTCGCAAATGAGCAATGCGCTCGGGGCCGGGGGGGGGGGGGGGGGGGGCGAAAGCACTTTTTCGCTTTTCGTTCGGCTTCGCGCGCATTTTCTCTCTTTTTTTTTACGCACGTCAGAGAGCATCGTCCCAAATTTAGTCGCTCCACTCCCCCGCTTTTCGTTGATAATGAGAAAATGAACCTGGGCAAAAAGCTTTTAACTCGCACTTTTTAATAGAGTAGTAATGAACTAAACTGCAGTTAAACCCAGTTTCATTAATATCCTCTTCGTAAAAAGCTAGCGTTTCCAGCGAGGGGGGGCCTTTCATTGCCGAATTACAGCGTTTTTATAATGTACTATTAGAACCGTTGAATAAGTAATACGCCTCCTCGCTCTACGCAACACTTCCGCGCGACACCATTTCCCGCGAGGGATCATTAAAAACACAATGGATTTCGCAAATCCCAATCTCCCGCGCCTCCATACGTCGTCGTCACGTAAAAGATAGGCAGAACGGATTTAACTGGATACGGTCAGCATCATTACCGCGTCCGTCTGCGCGGATATTCCGAGGGCCGATTTTGCAGCTCCCCCCTTGGATATTGCGCGCCTTTTGCATGTAAAAGCCGCGGCTGAGGCTGTTTTTATAACGGCGCTGCGCGATCGTCACGTAGAAAAATGCGTCGAGATTTAACGGCGCGCCAAAGGATAAGCCCAACAAGCCTGTATATATATTCCGCTTTGCGGGAATGGAACGGAATGACGAGCTTTTTTCCCTGGGATTGCTTTTCTTTTGTGCTGCTTTAGTTTTCTCTCTTGGACGAGGCGGAGCGGATCGACATAGGCGCCGATATTGGGGTTGGATCAGGTTATTTGACAGCATTTTTGATGCGCGTAACGTTTGTATTATTCGGAATTTCAAAGGTGGATTGCTATCTGCCGAGGGGCGTTACTCCGAAATCTTCGCTCAATACCGTTAAGAACAAACCCTATACCATTTTATAAACTGTACAGCGTCTGCCGATTGTGAGTAAAAAATTGAAAAAGATAACCCAGTGACAAAAATTAATAATAAAAAAAAAAGAATTATCTATGCGGCACAATTCCCTTTCCAATTTTTAAGGTCAGCTGCAGAGAAAAAGAGCCGACCTGGTCAGGCGGCAAAAAGAGAATGGATGTTGACGCGGCTCACAATGGCAAGTGGAAAATTGCTCTTGACATCTTCGCCGGGGAAAGATGAGCGACGGTGCTGCCGCTGCTCGTTTATCAGGGAATTGCCCGTATTTGCTTAGCGCGGCGACGTGCATTCTTGCAAATGGCGCGGCGCTCCTCGTTTGAATTTCATATTTCTGCATTAGCCGCGGATCCGCGCCCGGAAATAGCTTAATTGTTTTGTCAATTTTCTCCACGTCCCAATTTTTAGAATATACTTTAGCCTGGAACGAACGGCTTCGCCGCATTATTTTTATCGGTAAAGCTAAGTGCTCGATAGCAGTCCCGATCGTAAAGTTGCAATGTCAAGCTAAGTGCCTAATACCTTGGAAGATCAATTAGCCAAGTGCTAATGCCAGCCGTCCATCTTACATTTACGCAGGCATATTAACGCGTCTTACGTGACACGTCAGCCATTGGCTTTGGTCTCGTGGCCGTGACAGAAACGCTTTAGTGTGTATAAAGTGGATGTACCATTATGAGCATAGGTTGTTACATTGCATGCGATTTAAAGGAATTGATTGAAAAAGTTTTAAGAGAAAGTACAGCGAGATTGAATGAACAATAGTTTAAAAAGAAGTAGATAAATATATAAAATGTAAAAGACGTAGAAGAAACATATTAATTTATAGATATTCAAAAGTAGAGCAAAATTTATTCGTGGAATAGATAGCATGCAAAATATTCGGACACTTTCAACTTTTTCCGATATTCTTTCATGAAGTTATGAAGTAAGATATCGGTGCAGAATACAAGTTAAAATAGTATCAAATACGAGGCACACTTATAACGAAATTGCACAAAGACATGAAAAAAGAGTACCTATTAAAAAAATATCAAACAACAGAATATGCGATTGAAAATTTAGCGTAAACCATATATAAGAAAAAAAGATTTTTACCCGAAATGTCGCGCTCCCCCAAAAGAACCAGTCCGGGGTAAACGGAAAACTTAACGTTTCAATAGAAATATATCGATCTCGCGGTAGTAAACACGGCTTCGTCCTCTCGCATCTCAGTCGCCCATCTAATTCGCCGTGGCAAAAAGGAACTCGAGCCGCTCGTCAGCCGTCAAGCTGTCAGTAACTGGCCTACAGCGAAGGCTACTCGTGTCGTCGGAGGGGGTGGCGGTCAGAGGGAAAAGCCGGTCGATATATAGAGCCTGACACCTCCGATAGTCCCTCCCTGCCGGGCAATCCTGGCGCAAACATTTGCCGGGTAATCGGCGCGGGCGATACGCGATCCTGAGCTTCTTCACAAAGGTATAACCTCCTTGGCGCTCCTCCCCCCTCCCCCTTTTATTAATACGTCGTGATTCGCGAGAGAGCTCTCGTTATTTGCTTACGGTCGGGGGGGTTCGATTCCCGTGGACTGTGCGCTTCCGTGACTGCCGGCGATCTGGGCGAAGGCTTCTGGGTATTCTGGGCCGGAGATTCGCGTGGAATTCAATATCTTTGTATTAGCGGTGCAGCCCGGCGGTTTGCGCGGCCGAATATGTTAATTCCCCGAGTCATTTTCGTGTGCAGAGGGGGTTGCCGCCCCGTGTGTACCCGAGGATCTCTCCCGGAGAATATTAGGATTGGCCTTTGTTATGAGGGAAGTCTCGGGGGTTGCGATCGGTTTGGCTCGGGTCGGCGAGGGCGACCGGAAAGTATGTCGGGATTTCGAGTCCGACGGCGGTGGCTGATTTCGAGCTTTGAAACTTCTTTTTTTAAGGTTTTTTTTTTAGGTTCAAAGGTGCAGGAAGGTGTGATAACTTTTGAACGGTCTTACAGTGGAGATGTCCTCTGAGAAGAATTTTGCGAATCGTCGTTGTACGTTACTTACCTGAAACAGAAGGAATAGAGAATACCATTTAGACATTTAAATATGTAAGCAATTTTATTTGTAATAAATTATACAGATACGACAAAATGTTATCAGTCATCGGTGTCGGACTTTATTAAAACGTAAGTTAAGCGAATTCTTATCGACGAAGCATCTCCCCCCGGAAACTGAAGAGCCAAAAGCCGAAACTGCTTAACGCGAAATCGAAAAATCCCCCGCGGAGGCCCGCTCTGGAAAATCCGGGGGAAAAAAGTAAAAGGCTCAGGGCCGAGAGAGAGAGCGATCTTGCAGCCGATATCTCGGCGTCGTCATTTTCACTTTGAGCCTCGGAGCCCTTCGACGGCACAATATTCTCGAATTCTTCCCGGGCCGGCAGCCGCGCGTAACTTTCCGACACGTACACACGCACACACACACAGGCAGACAGACACGGCGAGGGCTTTTTGAGCTCGATGTAACCGGGGAGATGAAGTCGCGATCGATTTGACTTGACTCCTCTCTCGTTTCTCGATTTCGCCCCGCCGCGATGCAAATATGTACAGTGCCAACACGATTGCCCCCACCTCGCGCAGCGGCAAACTTTCCGCTTCTGGCTCTGGTGGAAGGTCTCTCCGTCTCTCTCTCCCTCTCTCTCTCTCTTCTTCTCTTTCTCTTGCGGAAGCTCCGAAACGCAGCAGCTGCGGAGCAAAGTGGACGACCCGCTGAATCGACTTCGGTCATTGTGATACCCTCTCCCGCCTATCGGTTACTCTTCCGCTCTATTCGCCACTCTGTTTTCTTCTCGCTCGACTACTTTCGACTCGACGGTTCGCCTCCGTCGCCGGGCTGGCCTTTGTGCTCGGGAGAGCTGTTTCGCCGTCTGCGAATCCTCCTCGGATTCTTTTTCTCCTTATTTTCGGATCGCTTGTGGCTGGTGTCGGGGGCGTTTTTTAATTGGTTTCGGAAGGAGGCCGCCGAGATTCGCAGGCTTTCAGTCTCGTTTTACGGATCTCGGCGTAATGATTTACATTTTTTTGAGACGAGCATACTTACTAAGAGCCTGCATTTTACTGGCCCGTTCTTACGGAATTAGCAGCAGCGGCGAGACTCGTCTTACATACATTCTTCTCCCCTCCCGAACTTTTCTAGTCTGTGCACTCGCCGAGTTAGGCACGGGGAGGCAGAGAGAGAGAGGGAGCTAACTGTATATACCGTCTGCAGAGCCGTATCCATCTATGCGCCGTGTATCCATCAGCGTGCGTGGTGGCGCAATGCCAAATTGATTCTGTTTGCCGTTGCTCTAAGCCTCAATCTGTGCCATGGCTGTTGCCACTGCCACTGTTACCTCCCGCCGTCGTGTGTGCATCTCCCTCCCTCCCCCGAAGCCGCGCGCCTCTGTGTGTGCGGGCTATATACCTACGCGCGGGAGAGGCCCGTTATGGATGAAGAGAGAGAGAGAGAGAGGAACAGAGAGATTAACTAAGCAAGTGTGAGAACGAGATAAACAGAGAAGGGAGAGTAGTATGTGCGTAGGCCAGAATGAGAAATGGAGACGAAATTTATGAGAGTCGCGAGCGAGAGAGCACTGATGGAACAAAGGGGAGAGAGAGAGAGGCAGCGGAGTTAGAGTGACTGCGATATAGCGAGAATCCGATGAAGGGATTTCGGGAGCGGATCGGCCCGACGGCAGATAGGAGATTCTGACTGTTGTTCGGAAAATATGCACTGGCTTAGACGAGAAAGATAATACGCTGCCTGCGCTTGCAAATCGAGCCATTTCAGATGTGATAAGACGTGGGTTGCAGATTTTTGATGTAAGGAGAGCGAAAATTTAAATCTAGGTAGTTTGCACAGTAAAAGTTCAATTGGATTAACATCTCGATATCACGAGACTAGACATGGATTAATCATTTATTTCAATCGATGCAACTGTAAAGACAAGATTAACTCGTTTTAAATGTACACCAAGCACAGGAATATAGTCGGTAATCGGCAGTCTATCCAAATTTGCTTTTCCGTCCCTCCGGAAAGAAAAACTCGAGCTCGCGAATAAACGCGGATCAGACAAGCAAAGAGTACACAGTACCCTCCCCCGGCAGCTCCCGGCAGCCGGAGACACAAAAATCGCAACAGCATAAGCGAGACACAGACATATATACACAGAAACAGCGGAGGGAAAACAGATAGAGGATAACACGAGAGAGAGAGAGCGAGCGTTAAGCTCATCGCATTATGGATAGACGATCTCGAGTGTCTCATCCATCCGCGAGAGGGGGGTCGACTCTCTGCGCTGTGTGGTACCGAGCTTTGGAGTATCGCGAGTGAGACTAGACGCGCGGGGGTAATGCATACTCGCGGGAACGAGTGGGCTAGACGCTCGGCAAATTGACGCTTTCTGGTTTTTCGACGGCCGCTGGAAAGTTTAATCGGCCGATATTAGGCCGCCCGGATTATATAATACAGGCGGCGAGGTTAATTAAGTGTTGCGCTTAATTTTAAGGGAATGGGGGATTTAAGGGTCGGTTGAAATTTCGGGGTCCCGCTTCGGGTAGGTTTCGCACTAAAATTTTAATAAATTATCCCGTATCTCAAAAAGTCAAACTACACGGTACGCAAGTATGTAACATCATTACAAGCAAGAGCTCACTTCATCTACCGTTTCCCACTCGTTTATTCAGAAACAAATTATACATGGTATGAAATTAAAGGTTCAAAGCACGCCGCAACCATTCTCGGAATTAGGATTCCACGTTAATCAGTCGACACGCGGCTCTTCGCTTTGGGGCGCAAGTACGTGAAAGCCATCGAGAGCGAGAGAAAACGAGTGGCTCCCAGAGAGAGAGAGAGAGAGAGAGGGAAGCGACAAAGGGCACTCGTCTCTTTAAAGTCCGGGAATTCCGATTTGAAATTGGACTCCCCTATATAGAGAGTAGGGGGGGAGGGGGGAGAGGTTCGGCAGACGCGTTATTGAGCCCTCAAGCCCTCGGGAAGGATCGCGCCACCCTTGGATCCTCGCGCGCGCGCGAGGCAACTTGCACGACGATCCGATAACTTATCAGCCTCGACTCTTGTCCACGTCGCGCAGCCCTGGAGCCCGGTTTTATCGTCGCACTAACCCCGATTACGGCCGTGTCGTATAATTCGTCCCATCGCTCTACCCCCTCCGCACCCCTCCCCCCCGAACCCCTCCTCTCGGGCTCCTTTCTCTTTCTAGGGTTTCCTCGCTCTCGCGTGTTTCTTTATTTCATTTTATACTCCGCTTTAAAGCTCCGCGCGCCAGCTTGCGCCGAAGCATACAGGAATGGGCATGGTAATCGATAAAGTATTATATACCGCGGCCAGAGTATCGACTGCGAGAGAGCGCATTCCAGCTTTTCTAATTATGGAGATGGCGGCGCGTGCTTTCCGCTCGAGTACGTAAACACACACGTGTGTCTCTCGGAAGAAGGCCAGAGAGAGAGAGAGAGACAGATCCAAGATGTTGGCAGACGCACTTAAGCAGCTTTAGCGCTCTCTCAATTTTCCACTATCTTCGTTCTCGCTCTCTTTCGCCTCGTTCGACCATCGCTTTAACGTCTCTCGTTCACGCGCCCCGGCCTGACCCATCAGCCGATGGGAGCCCCGACCAACGATGGCGATATCCTCTCTCTCTCACCCCCGACAGCAGTGCCACCTTACGGCGCGGAAATTCGCTCTTCAGCCGGAAGTACTTTGGACGACAAACTGGCTCGGGCCGTTAAGATAGAGGCTGCCGAGAGAGAGAGAGAAGGACCCTAGACGGATCGACATCGGTTTAGGCTCGGGCGCTAATTCGAGCGTCAGAGCGCGGGATCATAAATGCCAAGAGCTCTAAGTGGCTGTAACCGCGCGCTTCGACGCTCGTCTTTGCATTCTCCGCTGCCGGCGAATCATGACCCTTTCTCTCTCGTCCTCCCCCCTCTCCCGCCTTCCCTCTCTCTATTTGGATGCTGCCGCGCGCGCTCGTTGACGAAGTGATGCATCAATGCGTACGACGTGATTATGGAGCCATCGACGGACCGTTATTACGAGAGACTTTCACTGCGAGCCCTGCGGCCTCCCCCGGACAAGAGCCCTGGACGAGAGATATGGTTTCTGTGCTCAAAGTGCGAGATTTCGTACTGTCGAGTGCGCGTTTAACCGCTCAACTTGCGGATCGTTTCCTTGTAATCCTGCGTTGTCATTCGAGCTGCTTGCTATTTTTGGATTGATTTAGATCGATGGATTTGCGGGGTCTATTGGGGTGTTGCTGATTAATCAGCAGGTAACTGAATGGGGAATGAACCTTGACCTACGCCGATCTACTTGGGGACTAGATTTACGTCTGCACTTAATTAGATCCAATTCCCAAGGTTTCAGATTGGATTGCGAGGGATTAATTATTAATTTAATAGATTAGTGAATTCGGTAAAAAATTTCCTTTAAAATCCCCACGTGAAAAAATTTTGTACAGTTTGAATACAAGTTGTATATAAGAGCTGTATTCAAAAATGATTTTACATAAATTGATAGAAATTATATACAAGAAGGAAGGCCTTTGTCCCCAAGGCGCCTTTGGGTGCCCGCGTGTCGACTGGTCGCTAGGTGGCGTAGCGCGGATTTGTCGCGCTCGCTAGCAGACTAGTCGAGGCTCAGGGATATAGGTATCCGTGCTCGGTGAGGGTACTCATTGGCGTCTGGGGCAAGAGTTGC
>UCOM01001562.1:0-39044 GCA_900474385.1 Ormyrus pomaceus
TTATTTTAACTGTATTTCTCTGTTAAAATATATTCACTGGCTAAATAGCGATTATTAATTGATTTTTCAGTGAAAAACGCAGTCACTGTCCAAATCAGTGATATTTTAACTGTTTTAAATTTAAATCGTATACGAAGTTAAAATGTTTAGGTAGTCGCGAGTGGTATTATTGGAATTAAATCAACAAGTAAGATACTAATTTGATGCATTGTATTTATCTTATTGATCAAGGAACCCGAAAATATTTCCGGAAATTAGACTTTCTAATTTCTCATTAGTGTGCATAATACAATTTCTATCACTTTGAATAAAACGAAAAGTTTTGTGAATAATGTGAAACTGGGTATTCGAATTTTCAGACATATTTTTTTTCCTTGTCAATAAACAAATATGACCCTAATAAGCATAAAATTTCTTAAGAATGAAGTCAACGATTCTAGTGGCACTACGTACGAAAGGGGTTATTGGGGTTTCAACTCCCTAAAAGGAATCCATTTTTTAGGGAAGCTGAAACCGTCTTAAATAGGAAAAATCAAGTTTGCAAGCTTGTAAATGAATAAATAAATACAAGATAAATTTTATAAATAATTTTCAAATAAATTATGTAGTTTATTTTCATATAGTTCTAGTTTATTTGTCAAAGCGATAAAAACAATGATAAAACTTGATAAAATGTGATAAAAAATGTCATCGAAATGGCGAATGACAAAAAACCGATAAATTTTTATAGAAAATTACTTACAAGTCCAATAACCACTAAAAATGCATTCGAAATGCTAACTAACTTAAAAGTGAAATAAAAATGTAAATGTATATAAACTTATTAGAATCGTAAATATAAAACAAAAAATAAAACAGAAACTTCCGTCATACCTTCCATTATTCTTTATTGAATTAAAAACCAAAGAAAATTACAACAAAAATGTTGTGATAAACAAGTTACTACCCTGGTACGCTAGAATCTCGTTAAAATGTCCAAATCTAGCTAAATTCTAGCAATATTATCGGAAATTATCGGAAACTTTCTACCAGGGTAAACTCATTTATAAGCGTTGAATATTGCCCGTGAATAGATAGACGAATTTTTGCTCTGATTATTATCCCTTTATGGCACATTAAAATAACAATCTTAAGGGGGTGAGTACAACTTTAACAGAGGTGACTTGCACTAAAGCACTTACGTTTCGTTCGAATTGAAGCACGGTTCGAAACACTCTAATCCGAAAAGCGAAAAAGGATCAGACTGAGCTAGTGAGCTCTCCGCACGAAAGGAAATGGCGCTGTCTCGCGGACCACCACGCACGCACACACGCACACACGTGCATCCATTAGCATTTATGGAAAACTACCTCAACAATAAGCTTTGAACCGCCACTTAAAAAAACGACAAGGAAGTGTACCATATTACCATCATAAATGTTACTTGGTATTTTGATAGCGCGCTTTTTAAGACAGTGCGCAAACATACTCCAGTCAATGGGCATCTGGTAGGACGATACCGAATTGGATATTATAAGATCTTCCACCCTTTCCTTTTTTCCTCTTTTTGCTGCAAGTTCCTTTTTTTTGGCTTCCCTACCTGGATATTAAAAATAATCATCGATCTAAAGACATCAACGATTTATTTAAAAAATATACGTACCCCCTCTAATTACTAACATTTTAGGCAGTGAAGATTATATTGGTGTCGACTCTGGATTGGTTTTATTAAACTTCAATTTAAGAATAAAAATAACAACAATTTATAGAAAATAATAACAAGTTATAAATCAATATAAACTAAAAGAATTTAATGTAATTATTTTATTGGTAAATCAACTATAAACTTACTATGTATGTGGTGGGGGTGCCGTGTAGTGTAGTGGTATGGCTTATCACACCACACCACCTTTCGTTTTTGTAAATCAATCGAGCCGACTCGATTTGACGTAATTTTTTTTAATTTGACGAATTCTAAACAATCGTTGACTCACTTTCAGCTTCAGATTTATTCCAAGAAGCCATTATTTATTCATTTTGAATATGAACTTCCTGCGACATATAAAGAATTGACTTGATTTTTCATTGTCCTTGAATATTAAATCCCTAAGTTTTGAAGTTTTCACACAAGCGTAAAAAGTTCGGAATATTTAATCTTTTCCCACTGAAGTCAATTGTCTTCAAACTCCAAAGTCAACTCTTTATCGAGCCAAAATTCATACAATTCTCAATAATAAATGTATGGTTTTTTATTGCTTTTTAGTAAAAAAAAAAAGAAAAAAAAAAGAACCAAGATTTAGCTCAAATTTTGAAACACTTATTTTTTCTAAGTACGCGTTTTTTAATTTACCGGCTGATTTGATCAATTTTCATTTAAAATGGAAATACTGCTCGAATTGCTGGAATAATTTAGATACATGTAATACTTTACCCCAAAATTGAATAAAGTACCAAAATTTAAGTCCAACTTAATCAAAATCCTCACCAAATCGTTTAAACTGTAGGCAAAACTAAAATTTCTTAATTTCAATATGTATAGAATTGAATGGGTTCAGAGACTTAATTCGAGCGTTTAATAATAAATAATGTCTACTGTTCCATCGTTTGTTCATTAAAATTTGATTAATCTTATTTTTTTTTTTGTTTTTTTTGTAGACGATCTAACATACTACGTATCAGAAATTTGAAAATCTTTGAATTTTACATTCTGATGACTATTCTAATGTCATATAAAAGTTTCTTCTTTTAGTACATTTGAGTATAGATATCTTTAAATAAAATTAACATTACATAACATTCAAAAATATAATTTAATTCATAACACAAATGTTATTTTAATCAAAGTTTACAGTTTATTTTTAAATGGTTGGTGTTTTCCAAATAAATATACTCATTAATTTGTTACTATATATTTATTTCAATATTTATATGAGGATTCCGAAAACGGTTTTTTACCATCATATAATTTTTAAGTTCATTGTACAATAAATGTTGCCGAAAAATTTGTCCTATGTACATTATGAAAATTCATTCGGAGCTTATACCATAACTCAACTTACGTATTAAATCAACCACTTTTAAATATTTAATTACAAAACCACAATTGCAATAAATTTACTATTATACAATTTTTATTTGCCTCGACGATAGTGCAAAATATAGTTTAATTGTAGAAATCGTTTATACATTGAAAAAATCACTGTACTATGTAGATGATAAGATTGCTAACACATTTTACATTAAAAAGCAATAACAGTTTTATATACAGTAAATTCGTACTGTATTTGTAAGCAAAAAGTATTTTTAGAACTGTCGATACAAACTATGTACAGAAAACGTTCACAATTTATGATTTCCTTTATCTGAACGTATTTATTCTACTTATCAACAAAATTATTGTTTCGCTCAAAGGTGAAATTAATTTTATGTTTTGACTTGCCATGATTTGTTTAATTGAATAAAAATAACATATTTATTTTATACATTTGCACAACTTATTATGCATTAAAACAAAATTTACAGCGCCCAGCACTGAAATAGTTAGTCTTGAAAATTCATGGCGTCAAAACATTTAATCAATTATTATGCAATTATATTGGAAGATTCAAAACTAAAAAATAATCAATTTTATTGAAAGTCAATTTTTTTGCTAATTTCTAAAAGTATTCTAGAAGTTATTGCACAAAAAGTTTTTATTTTTCATGAAATGCCTTGATTTATTTGATCCGAATTAAACAATCAATAGAAATTATTTTGTTTAATATTGTTGATAATAAGCAGCTGTTTAATAAAATAACTATTTATAGTAAATATCAAAGTCTGAAATTCTAGCGAATATACTATACTGTTTACAGAAAAACTTTAACAATATTTATAGTAAAAAAATGTATGTAATAATAGTTTGGTCGACAAAATAGAACATCTTTACATCTTTTTGATTATAAACCTTTAATATTCGATTATATCAAAATGTGTCATTCTTAATGATTTAAAAAGAATTCTATCAATTATAAACAAAAGTCTAAGCAAACTTTTGTATACTTTGCGAATTTGCGCTTTGCAGATTTGAAATCTGTAATAAATCATTCGTGTTCTTTTACTAATTAAAAAAGTGATTTTTACAAATATCTTCAAAAACTAATAAATTGCAGTACAGTATCAGGCAACATTGGCAAATGTATGAAATAATAAAGACTAATTTGTTCAAAGTTCATCTTTCAATCATCACAATTATTACAATTATTTGGTTAAATTATATCTAAGAAATTTAGAAAAACTTTTTTATTATAAAAAAATTTAATCTATATTATCGTATAAATTAATGAAGACTAAAATATAGCTAGCACTTTGAACACGTGTTTTATGTTTAAAAGTTTGTATCGCAAAAAATGGCATTTTCGTAAAAATCATCCGCGATGAAATTCAAAAAGCCCCCATTTCTTAATCGTCTTGCAACATACTCAAAGGATCCTCCACAATTTTTTCAGCAGTTTTTTTTAGATCTCTCGTAACTGCTTTTTTTACAATAGGTCTCGCACTGTCTACTGATGGTTTACTTTCCTTTGTAGACGAAGTCTTGGGTTTTCCGAAGATATCGTCGTCGTCACTATCGCCATCCTTGTTGAATAACGACGTCGTCTTTTTCTTAGAGATTGACTTTTTACTTCCTCCAAATATGTCATCATCGTCACTTGAATCGAAGATGTCTTTAACGGCAGTTTTAGCACTTTTAGAATCAGTTGGCTTTTTCGTTGATGCTTTTTCATTGGCTACTGTAGTAGAAGCTATTGAAGCAGATTCAACCACCTCTTTACTTTTTTCTACTTTTTCTGATTTAATACTTCTTTTTGATACAGATCCAAAGAGACTATCATCGTCATCTTCCACAGTTGCCGAATCAAATAAGTCAGTTTTCGCCTCTTTAAGCGGCTTTTTAATTTTTGATTTGGAAGAAGAGAACAGATCGGTGCTACTCGTGTCATCATCAACGAATAAATCTAAAGTTGGTTTCTGCTTCTTTTCGACTGGTTTGGAAGAACTTGAGAACAAACTGTTGTCTTCTTCATTTAATAGTAATCCTGCTTTTAAAAAGACATTAAATTATTAATATTTAATATTATTTTTGATTTTATTAAAATCAAAATAAAAACTGTACCTTTATTTTTCTCTGGTGATGGCGTTTTTGTAACGAATGCAAATAGTTGACTCGGATCCTTCAACGGATTATGACTACTATCTCTTAAAGGATCAAGTGGTTCTTTCTTTTCCTCCTGTTTATCTTCTTTTATTTCGTCTTCTTTAGAACTTTCTTTAGCTTTACTCGTCACGTTTTCTTTCTTTTCTACCTCTGCCTTTTTCGCAGGTTTCTCAATAGTTTCAATTGGAGATAAGATCGGTGCTCTTCCAAACAGTGAGTCTTCTTTAGTCGGATCTTCTGGAAGATCTGGAGGCACATCAAATAAATCCTCCTCGTCTGTGGATGGAGACAATAAATTTGTCGTTGTATTTCTCGAGGCACTAATTTCCGATTTATCATCGGCTGTGTGCTGCCCAGATTCCGCCGCAGCGTGCTTGGAACTTGCTTCATTGTGTGGTGTTTTCGTAGGTAGTAATCGATCTATTTTGTCATGGTTATCGGTTGCATCACCGTTCGGTTGATCAGGCGTAGGACTTGTCGAGGAGGCATCGACTATATCGAAATCAATGCCACTTTGCCGCAACGCCGAATGTCGAGCTTGTCGACTTTGAGGCCGTCGCTTTCCTGGGATTCGCGCTCGGCTCTAAAAATGAGAAATTATTTCGTAGTATTGAAATGAAACGTATCATTAGGATATTAATTTGACGCATTTTATTTGCTTGCACAAGAAAACAGAAGATACTTCCGGCAATTAGAATTTTTAATCTTTCGTTAG
The DNA here is from genome assembly GCA_900474385.1 of Ormyrus pomaceus. Taxonomy (NCBI): domain Eukaryota; kingdom Metazoa; phylum Arthropoda; class Insecta; order Hymenoptera; family Ormyridae; genus Ormyrus; species Ormyrus pomaceus. Next base: position 5,892 of record UCOM01001562.1, read on the forward strand.
TGGGTATTAGATGATTTCTATCACTGCTTTGAATAAAGCGAAAAGTTTCATGAAAATTTAATGAAAATTAGAATGTAAATGTTTAAAGATTAGAAAAAATTTGACTTACAAATTTACCTAAATGATTCTTTTTCTATAATTTATACCTTACTCTCAAATTAAGTAATTGTATAAACTCAATGTAATACATATATTTATATATTTTATATTTATCTGCTTTACCTTTGAAGAAGCTATGGACGTTAACGTTTCCACTTGAGCTGGTTCATCAAGACTAATCGCTACTTCGGTATTGTCTGATCTCAAAGATGGGGAGTCCTTTGCCCTTGAATTGGTACCTAAAACAATTAAAATATTTAATATTATTTTAAATGAAACTTTTCATTATTAGAGTTAAAACTCAAACTAAGTAAATTGTACTGAAATTCGTCGCATTAACATTAATCACCTCCGGACGTATGCGGTGAAGAACCACCACTGGCTAAACTCGGCGAGCTGGCTTCGCTGCTTCCAAGATCTCCAGGGGTTTCTTCCTTTGTATCCTCGTCCTTACCATTTTTTTCCTCGCTGTTTTTTCTCCACAATGGCGGAGTATCCGTTGGTGAAAGAATTTTCAAGTCGCCCATTTTGTTCATGAGGTTTTTGATCTTTCCAGAGACTGCTGGCTTCTTCGCAACTTGCTGCTGTGCTTCTTGCTGTGATTCTTGTACGATGGGTATTGGCAAATTCGTCTGGATCTTGAGTGATTTTGGTGGGTTCTTTTTCGATATCACAGCACCGTCTACAACGCTGGGCTCTTCTTTTTCCTTGGGTTCTTCCTTTTCCTTGGCAGGAGGAGGTTCTGTCTCGGCGAGCTTGTGCTTTTCTAGTTTTTGTTTGATCTCCGCGAACATAGCCTTCTTTTTCGCATCAGCCGCGTCTGACTTGCTTTCCGCCTTGTCACTTTTCTCGCTGCTAGTCGGTTCCTCTTTGGCGGGAGCTGGGAGCTTCTTCTTCTTATCACCAAATAAGTCGTCGTCGTCGTCGTCATCGTCGAATATACTACTCTTGACCGCGGGCTTTATAATTTTTGTACTTACGGGCTCTTCTTTCTTTTTCTCGTCCCCAACTTCCTTCTTGACATCTTCGATCTTCTTATCGTCCTCCATAGTTTTAGTAACACTAATAGTTTTATCCTCACCGAAGATACTTTTAGTAGCGGTGCTCTTTTTTGAGAGACTAGAACCACCAAAGAGGTCGTCGTCGTCACTGTCGTCGAAAATGCTAGCCGTCAGCTTCTTAGGCTTTGGTTTCTCCTCAAACAAATCTTTGGTAGGTTCTTTTTTCGCAGCTCCTTTCGTTTCCGACGTTTTAGATCCAAAAAGATCAGAGTTATCTTTCGTGTCGCTAAACAGACTGCTCGACGACTTGTCTACGATTCTTTTATCTAACACTTTGCTTGATCCAAATAAGTCTGAAGCCGAAGTGCCGGCAGAAGCGTTTTTCGAGCTTCCGGAAAAAAGATTTTCAACTTTCTCTGAAGGTGCCGAAGATTTACCAAACAGATCTGAATCCGGCAAATCTTCGGAGTCGTCGTCAAACAGTCCCTTCGACGTTTTCTTTTTTTCAGAAGCTTTTTCAACCTTTGCTGGCTCTTCAAACAAATTAGTCGGTTTCACCTCTTCTCTCTTCGGCGGATCAGAAAACAAATTGTCACTGTCGCCAAAAACACTGCTGCCCTTTTTCTCCAAAGCGCCACTGGGCTTAGAAGTGTCTTCGAACAAGCTGCTGCTCTTACTTTTCTGCTGAGTGTCGCTAGGTTTCGGTTTCTCGTCGAACAAACCGCTGCTCTTGCTGTTCTCCGGAGTGGCGCTAGGTTTCAGTTTTTCCTCGAACAGATTACTGCTCTTGCTCTTGTCGGTAGCGTCGCCGCGCTTCGGTTTCTCGTCGAACAAATTGTCGCTCGGCTCATCGAAAAGCCCGTCCACGACTTGGGGCAGCTTCTTAATCGGAGGCGCGCCGAAAAGATCAACGTCCGGGGCGTCTTTGCTGCCGAAGAGATCGTCGTCGTCGTCGAACAGACCCTTCTTCTTCTGAGTCTGGGCCTTCGATGGTGTCTGCTCGGTGCTTCGAAGCGACCGAGTGCTTGGACTTGCGCTTGCGAACAGATCGTCGCCTGAATCCGAGTCGTCGAACAATGAAGCTACCTGTAAATGGACGAAATACAATTAATTTGTTTTCGATTTAGAATCCAACAACTTGACATTGTTCGCGTGTTCAAGTAAGCAAAACATTATGATCGTTATCTAAATATTTAAAAAAAAACCTCGTTCAAAGCTACCTTCGACTTTGTTCTGGGAGCATCCGAGCTCTTAGGCAGAGGCGGGGGTCCAAACACATCCTCGTGCTCGGATACATCCTCCGCCTGGGAAGGCGTCGATTGCTGCTGCTGTTGTTGTTGCTGCTGCTGCTGCTCGTTTTCGCTCCTGCTCTTGCCGAAGAGGCTGTCGCTGGGCAGTCGCTCGCGATAGAGCTCCTCGGACTTTAGTCTGCTCGAGCTCATCAGCGGCTGGAAGTCCGCGCTGGCGTGACCAAAAAAAGGAACAGAAAAGAGAAAGTCGTTAAAGCCAAGTCTTCGCGGCTCGGGGATTTTCGATGACAGGAATGGGTGCTGGGAGCTGATGGAAGCTACGCAGTAGTTTGTCTTTAAATTGAAAAAACGCTATGGATTAGAAAGTGATCAGAGCTCATATTGGTTTTTGCTGTGATTGCTTTATTGCTGCGGAAAGTACTGTTGTATTCTAGATTTAGTAGTCTTAAATTCGAATCTGTTGCTTTCTTCACGCTTTCTTATTTAAAACTGACATTTAGTAATAATCTTTATTATTAAGTTTAAAAATTATTTTTTTAGAAATGGGAACACACGCGTGTATTCTGAGACTTATACTTAAAATTTTTTAAACAATATAATTAGACAAATTATTTCAATGAAATTTTGATAATTGTTATTACTAAGGCAGTAAGCGATACGACGATGACCAGTATCCCCATTCCCAAAAAAGACGGTGTAGAAAATGTTTATTCATACAAAGCATTAATTAATCTTAATACTCGATTTCTACGTAATTTAAAGGACATTTTATAAAATATTTTAAAAAAGAATGAAGAAGCATGTGTGGACAAGTTGAAATGAATCCCGTAAGGTGCATCACGATTATAACGGTGCTGCTTTTAAAGCTGCTGATCCCGGTTCTCTATTATGTTACAAAGTTAAATTAGCGTTAAACTAAAAGTACACAAATTACAGCAAGTTTGTTACTTATAAATGCGAGAAAAATACTTTTTAATCCTAAAATTTAACGTTTATATACTACAAGTCGCAAGTATGTCCCCGTACATATACATATTATTGTAACTTTTCATCTACAAGTCCTATCTCTGTAGAAAAAAAACCCATCAATTTGAGCAAAGACATTGACCTTCGTTATAATTCAGTCATCTTCATAATATCAAGCGAACTTTCCCCACCTCAGTAACAAGCAAAGTGAATCCCCCAAAAAAGCGTCCAGCCTCTCTCCTCCGGCGACAAACTTACTCTTCCAGCTCAATAACCGTGACACATATCAACACTCTCTCATGCTCGAAACAATCAAGATACGAGCGAAACGAAAACTAGAAACTCAGCTCCGCGAGCGCGCAAAATCACGGCGCGCACAGCTTCGACTGTACTTTCCTTTCACGCCAAGCAGGGGCTTGGTCGCGCACGAATTTTCCAGGTAAAAGGCAAGAGGAAGAAAGAGAAAGAGAGAGAGAGAGAGAGAGAGAGAGAGAGAGAGAGAGAGAGAGAGAGCGTTTATCGCCGGGAGCCGCACGACTCTGAATAGAAGGCTTGGTCAGCCGAAACGCAATACTCAGCTGCTCGCGACGAAAGAAAGGCTGCGGGTCAGCTGTTTTATCCGAGCTCCGAGCTCGGGGTTTTCGAGATGTTTACGAAAAGAACGGCTTTTGGAATGATAGTGATAATTTATTAAATATTATGTCTGATTTTTCCAGGTCACTGCGTAAAATTATATTGGAATCATTTGCATGGCCTTGAAATTTAACGTCTAATTAGTAAATCCGAACAAAAAAGCTTTATTCGTTTTTAAATTTTTATTTGAAAACAATTTTTAGGAAACGATAATTAGGGAAAGAGTTCAAGAAGTTTTGTTTTAGCTAAGAATTTAATTTGACAAACAACATAAATTTGATGTTCTCCTTTGCTTATCTCAGTTGCATAATCACAAGTAGCATACTTTTGGATTACTCAAGCATTTGAATCACCACACTTTAGTATTTGTCTTTGAAGTGAATACTATAAAGAACCATATAAAAGTGTATAATCTTGCAAAAATAAAGGTATTTAATTATACTGATGATTTATAGTAAATTACGTCATTTTTTCGATACTAACATTTATTTTTGTGAAAATTTTTAAAGCTTTTATTTAGCATAAATCTAAAGTAAAAACAATTGATTTTGCAGTGTTCATGAAGCTTGATTTTCATGCATTGTGAAAAAAGAATTGTGTTATCATTTAAATAATTATGAAATGATGTTATTTTCTGTTGTTTAATGTAAAATTAATAGTTTATTGTCACACAATTTTCACTTTCATAAACGAGTGATAATTAGTTTCTTCCGACGAACGAAAATCGGGTAGTGGGAAAAGTATATAAACTTAAGGAAGATCGAACAAGGTATTATTAGTTGTATCGCCTTCGCCAGTATCTCGACACAAATATTACACTTCAACATGAAACTCATTATCATATTTTATATTATTGCTGGATTCTCCGCTTATATCTTCAGCACTACTCAAGGTAAACATTAAATTAATTCAGATATTTTGAAGTTTTTCTCAAAGCCAATTTCTTCAGTGAGATTAGTATTTTCGCAATATGTAAAATTTTAGATTTATTTGCGGTTTTATCTCTTTATTTATTTACAATTTGGAATCAATAAGATATAGTGTTTACAAATTTAAATGTCTTCCAGCTGCACCTAATCAAGAAATAAGGCAGAAGCGCTACTTGGCATTTGAAAGATGCCCGGAAAATTCAACGCCAGATGAATGCATTCTGTACGCGGAGGAAAAATCTAAGCAGACCAACGCCTGCCGCACATTTGAAACAGACAGAAATGTGATTCATTGGCAAGGGTAAATACTTTTAAAGTAAAATATGTCAGTGCATAAGAAGCAACTTATGGACATCTGTTCTTGTAAATTTGTAAGATAGCTGATCAATTAAAATGAAAAGATTTAAAGTTTGCAAAATGATACATAATAGTAACAAATTGAGAATGTTTTTTAAGCAAATTAAGTTTATCATTTTTGTAGTTTGAATTACGATTATTGTTAAAGTTGTTTATAATGAATTTATTATTTCAGCTGCGGAAAAGTTTATTGTGGTGAAAACACAAGACTCATCGAAGAAGACTTGACCAAGTCCTATCCTGATTGCTGTGAACACTGTGGAATAATTGACGAAGACAGGGAAGCTTACCTATCTCTTTCATTATAACGTGAAAGTTCAAACAAGAGACTACAAAATATGTGACGTTGTAACGTTGTAATTGTTCACGATTTTTTATGATTTTTGTGCCATAAATGAAAAGAAATCTCTTAAAAGAGTACCAAGAAAACAGTTTAATTTGATCCTGACATTTTGTATTATTTATTACTTTAATTCTTATAATATTGACAAAAATAAAATAAACATGTTTTAAAAATTTTAAATCAATATCGACGGTGTTACATCCTAAGACGTATCTTTATTCTTTTATTGTGTTTTTTTGCGTATCTTTTATTCTTTTTAACAACAGCAAGCATCAAATAATAATTTTCAATCGAATACAAAATACGCAAAAAAATTACATTGTAGTTCATTTGTTGGTTCGTAACAAAAATTATTGCACTATTTCAATTGAATATTGAAATAATATATTTTATGTTAGAAGGTGTATTGACCCAAGACAAACCAATATCGTAAAATATTTATTACGCCAACGTTTTGGAAATTTTTCCTTGTTGATATAAGATTTCGACCTGAAGGAAATTTATGAAAAAATTTTCGAAATGTTGGAGTAATAAATATCTTGCAATAATTGGTTCATCTTGGATCTGTCAATGCACCTTCTAACATAATCTAATTAACGAACATCTAATAACTTACACGAAAAAATATATCTTAATTCATTGTAACATATTGTAATTGAAAATACTTATATATTCTTTAGTATATTTTTTCTTCTGTGTAAAAGAAATTAAAGAAAGATTTAATATTTACATAATTTAAGCTTTGAAAGAAATAATTAAATTATTTTTCGCTTTATGGCCTTAAAAATTCCGATTTTCTTGTGAACGTTACTGAATTTTAAGGTCATTTTGGAGACACTTGTTTAACAAAAAGTAAATAAATCTGTTTTTTGATTCCCACAAAGAAGTGTGAAAATAATCATTTCAATGAAATTAAGTGCGAGCTTTTCAGCTTTTACAGATAAAAGGTTCCTTAATTTATTTCTTAGATTATACTTGCTAATATAATCTGCGGATACCTAAGTGATTCTTACAATGTTTTAATTTTTTGCTGTTAGATTTAGATGGTGGGGATTCTACTATAAATGAGTGATCAACCCAGCTTCTTCAGTCAGTATCGTTTTTGAGACTGCAGTAACTATAACAAAAATCAACAATGAAATTCACTTTAACTTTGACAGTTGTTGCGTTGCTTGCGTGTTTGTCCAGTAGTGTAACAGGTAGATGTTTAGTATTTTAAATATAAAAATAAAAGCAATAAAAGCAATGATTAAGCGCTGCTATAAAACCATTCAAAGCATTATAATTCAAAGCACTTAATAAAGCTTTTCATAAAATCATTTAAGCATCTCCGCAACGTCAAAAGCGGGCCGTTGCCAGAGAAAATTGCCCAGAAAAGGCGACGCGCGAAGAATGCTTAGCTTTTGCTGCTGAAAAATCCAAGGGTATGAAGAATTGTCACCGATTTGTCGTAGGCGATAAAACGATCGAATGGCAAAGGTACGTACACTTTTTCGAAATGCATTATATTGAGCGTTATTACGAATTTAATGCACTTCAAAATTTTAAATTTTTTCTAATATTTTTAGTTGTGGAGTTGTCTCTTGTGGAGATAATGGAAGACTGGTGAAGGAAGATTTAAGTAAACCTTATCCAGATTGTTGTAGACGTTGTGAAGCAGTAGATGATTCGAAGCCAGCAGTTTTTTCTGCTGTACTTTGAGTTTTTTATAATTAATTTAAAGATAAAATGTTATTAAAATTATCTGAGATCTCTAAAAAGTATACACTTTTACCATTTCTTATGTAAATATGAAACACGAACTAGAATTTTAAAACAAAGAAAAATTGTTTAAGTTGTCTATTAAAAAATTGAAAAAACATAAATTATGTCTAATTTTTTACCCTTACCTCATGAAGTATAAAAAGTACACTTTCCAAAAATTTGTCATTTCATAAGGGTAAATTGAACAGAATTTTTTAATAGAAAAATTTACGTTTACTTTAAAATTTTTCATTTTCTTTTTTAAAATTAAATAATCTTAAATTGTAAACCTTTTCATTGAGTAGTTCAATCGATTATTGTTTTAAATTCAAATGATTCCTCAGAAAAGTCAAATAATTCTAAAGTAAAACAACTCTAAAGATACTAAATAACTTCTTGACTCGATGCTTTTATCTAACTGAATATGAAATGTTTATTGGAAAGTTGTGTACCAAAGAGAAACAAATCTTATCAAGGAAGCGACTGAAAGAGATTTCCGTATTTGTCTTTTTTTTTTTTTTTAATGTTAAAACAATGTTCTGCACAATTTTCATTACGTGATGTGAATGTGCGAAATAAAGTAAAATAAAACTGTATAGTCTTTCTTGATTTTTGATTAAAAAATAAAAAAGTTGATTTTAAAAAAAGATATACAAATTAATTATATTTATTTGCACATTATTAGCTTGGTGTGCAATTTAAAATATTACAAATAGATTCTAAAATTATTATCAGGAATTTATTCAAATGTATGTTTGCTTATCAAGTCTTATGCAAAAAAAAAATCATATTTATTTGATCATCATGTACATTACATAATACGAATTTCATTGTGCGATACAAAAATTAGAATAGTGTTCACTTGTATAAATATTTTATAGAAAAATTATCATCGTTTGTATTACTCTCAAATTTCGCACTAAACTACATCAAATAAAGTTTGTAATCTTATTCAATAAAGCCTTTTTATTCAATTAAAAATGTGATTTAAAAATCAGTTTTCTAAAATTTTTGAATACAAACAATATCGAAAACTTGTTTAATACATCCACGAATAAGAACCACGTTAACATCATTTTAAATTTCCGCCAAGTATAGTAAATGCATAGCTCTTTTGCATCCTTGAATAAACAAAAAAAGAAGTATTTCAGGATTATCGGTATAAAAATAATAGATATAATAAAGCCAGAGCCGGTTCATCTTATAAAGACTAGTACTTTCCGATCATCCGGAAATTCCCACTCCGAGTGAGGGGCAATGCCAGTATGATAAACGTGAAATTATAGGATAGCAGAGGCTGGTAAGCTTATCGTTGTCACGAGGACGAGGCTACTTAATTAAGAAAGGTAGGGATAAAAGCAGCAAATATATAAGAGGCATCGCGAAGAATCAATGTAGTAGAACTTGAAATTGTTGGCTGTGTGATAGTTCAGAAATTAAATCAGGATGAAATATACGGTAGTTCTGTGTTTCCTTATCCTCGCTGTTGCTCTAGTCGTTGGTAGACCAGGTTAGTACTTAATATATATTTTTCATTAAAATTTAATATCTACATTATTCGATAAAGGGCAACGTCTTGGACAAGAAATTCTGACAACATTTTTTAATACGATAATTAACTCGGATTTTCACTGTTAAATGTATATCTACGTACATCCGGTTTAAAAATATAAATGTATATTCAACACTGACAATCATCAATTTCTTTTAGGGAAAAAAGCATAATTTGTCAAAGCAAAATTCTGCTTTACGTACAGTGTTGGAGTTTTGCCACGAGAAATGCTGCTGGACTCTCAAATGAATTTTGTTTTGTCTTCCTCTGAATGTGGTATCAGAATTTCTGTTCAGAATATTGCCCTCTGTCCCGTGATATACTTTTATATTGTAACGATCTCATATCCTACATATACGATACTACAACTTGAACGTCTCTCTCTCTTAACTGCTAGAATTGTAGTGTGATTTCAATGACTATCTAGACAACCTCAATTTAAGGAAAATTAATGGCCAAGGTCTAAATGATTATTTTATCACAATATTGAATGCAAGGAAACAGCTGTGTTAATAATATGAAAAAAATAAAAGTGAAAACGTTTTTGATTATCTAAATACCTATTATAAATAAGTTATACCTTGGAATTATTATTCGAAAAATATGTAAATTTTCAATTTTTTATTTTCTAACTGTTGCAGAAAGTTCAACACCAAGGTGGACTATGGAAGAATGTGAAGAGAGAGCACAACAAGCGAGACAAGAAAGTACCGTCTGCAAAGATTATAAATGCGTAGAACATTCATATGGTCTTGCAATAGACGGCGTAGAGTAAGTAATTTTACCTCTTTATCAAATCAAGTCACACAATGCATAACACACGATAAATATCTTTGCGCAGAAAACTTTTTTTTTCAATTGATATACATTAAAAAACTATTGTGAGGTCAATTTTCAAGAATATTTGTATTACGTTTGCGTTTTTTTAATAATAACCTTAATTAATATTTCAATGTATCATTTTTGTTTTTAGTTGCCTGCCAGATCATAATTGATGCAACTCTACTGGCACAACACAACAATACATCATAATCAATTTGAGATCATCGACAAATAAAAAAAACTGACCAGAGGACTCAGAAATATTGATCTTCTTTTAATACTATGTTTGCGCGTATACTACTGTCATATAATATTTATAAATTATAAATTAAATCGTGCTTTATTATTATAATTTACTAAATAAAAAAATTAAATTATAATATAAGAACAAAATTTTTTTATTTTGATTTTCTACAATTTAATTCAAAATAGTTATAAATAATGTATCTATTGTCCTGATCCTAATGGTTTGAATATTCGAAACCTATTTTAAACATATTATTACTATCTAAGTTAACAAAGCTCTAAAATAATATAAAAGTTATACCAACATCAAATATCGATACTTTTCTATTGATTCAGATTTAGATAGTACCAAGAAATTATTGTGCAAACAAAATTTGACTATCATTTCTAAACTAAGAAATCACGACAAAGTATAGCATTTAGCAATTTGTACGATAAGATAATGCAAAGGTGCTCAATGATAAATAATTTTGTTTTAAAAAGATATATAAAGCTTAATCTCAAAGGAGAGAAAGAATTCAAGATGAAAACAGGTAATGTGAGGACATCGCTTAAAGCAGCAAGGTTTCAACCTTGAATTTTGAATAAAAAAAACAAACATCATTTAGCCTCAACTTTGATATAAATGTGTGTAGAATGTCAATAAAAGCGTATTAGCATAAAATATTTGGCGTTCCAAGCCTACTCTCGCGCGTGGATCTGCGCAACTGCGAGGATTCGGTAATAATAAATCAGAATGCGGTTCGTAAACTTTATTAGCTCGCGTCAGACTGCCTAATCGCGACTCCTCTGCGTAACTGTCCGGGTGCAGCCTCCGCGCTGGGACGAGGGCAGCCCTTATATCGTCTCCTTTGTCGCAGCGGGAGGGTTCCAGCAGTGCCGATTGCGTGCTGCACGCAGACACCGACCGGATGAAGCGGGTACGGATTAGGCACGTACGTAAGGCTGCGGATTAGCATAAGCCGTAGAGAAATTTCGAATGTCGCATCAGAAATTCGTAATCCCGACTCTGATTATCGAGCTCGATCGATTTCCTGATGTATTTCGGATTTTAATGGATTGAAGCATATTTTTAACGATGTATCATGAATCAGTTTTTCAACAGAATTACCGGTGAATACATTAAGTGGGAGAACGTAGTTATAAGAGGCGCGGCGTCTTTTTAGCTTGATTGTCAAAGTCAGTATTTGAAAAGATTCAGAGAAACTTCTAAGCTTCGTTGTTCTGTTGAAAAAAAACATGAATCTGCTGGTGGTTTGTGTTTTTGCTGGTGCAGTATTTGCTTTAACAGAGGCCGGAACCGTTAATATCCAAACAGGTATTCGACTAATTAATTTACGTGCGCACTGGATCTATTTACGAAAAATTTTACGTCTCTAAAAACATTTTTTTATTATTTTTTTCCATGCAGAGGATAATAATGATGGTGAACTGCGACCGGAAAATTGCGATTTTCCAAAACACAGCCCATTTAGAAGGGAATGCGCGCTATTTAAATGCAGCAAAGACGGTGCAAGAGTTTTAGTGATTCCGTAAATATATTTTTTATTATTGTATGGTCACGTTCCACGATTCTTTTAAAAAGTAAATTAATAAAAACTTATTACTTTAGATGCCCTTATTCGCCGTGTCCAAGTAAATTAAGCTACAACGAGGAGGAATTCCCGACACCGTATCCGCAGTGTTGTGCACCAACCGAGTGTTGATTATTACTTGTTGTTATTATTATTATTATTACTATCATCTAAATTAAAAAAAAAATTGTTAATATTAATAAAAAAAACCTAACCACATATCGATTGTTTACGTATTTGAATAAAAAACTGAACAAATTGGAGTAAATGTTTGTTAAAATAAAATAAAGGCACAAAGGAAATCGGTAATCCTGACTTCCAGTCGTCGGACGAAAATAAAAGGCTTCGCGGTGGCGATTTGATTCCGCATGAAGCGGTTCAACAAACGGGAAAAACCATCTCTCTCATTCTGTCTGCCGCTGTCTCAAAATATCGATACGCTCAGCTTCTCGAATTGCGGGTCTCGAGAGGCCACCGAACAACATCGGGAAGCCCTCACCTTCCCTGGATCTCCGGGATTAGGTATTTTGGCAGGCGTCTCGGCGATGAAAAAAACAAACTGTTTTCAAAGAAACGTCTAAGCAGATTGACGAACGCTTGTGAGCATTTGTTTTAAGTGTGTTTTTTCTCTAGTTTTTGTTTTAGGAGTTTTATAAAACAATTAAGTGTCCATTTGTTTGAAATATTGAAGTTTTTTTGTGAGAAATGAGATCTCTAAAATAATTATAAACAAAAATAATAATTTTCTATTTTTTTCATTTACGTTAATAGCCGGGCATTAAAAAATACTGAAATTCAAGTTATTAAATCCAATTATTTTGCAATAAATATAGTTAATATAAATTTCGGTCACTTTTCCACATTCTTGCATTCTGATAGTTCAATTTAAAAGTCTAATTCACGCGAAATTCTTAAAAAAAAATGACTCCAATTTTACTCATTGCATCATTGGCAAGCCACGAATCCCAAATAAACATTTATTTATAAAATCTAAAGACCAATTTCCTCCGCCACCTTCCACTTCCGCGTCGATCCCAATCAACCGAAAAACATTCCCCTCCATCTCGCAGATCGAAAAAGCAATCTCGCGTCCCTGCTTACCTAAGAAAAGGCGAAGTAAAGGGACGAAAGCGAATCTCGGACCTCGGGCACCGAAGACAGAGAAAGAAAGCGAGTGAATCGGGCACGAAGCCAGAAGACGTCGTTGCATCACGCAGATTTTCAAGCGCCGGACGCGCGCGCTCCAGGCCGTGTGTAGGCATCGCCTCTCCGCCGGGTTTAAAAGGAGAGATGAGCACGCGCGCACGTCCGTAATTAAATTCATGAATAGATCGCAAAGACGAGCTCGTCATTCCGCATTCGATTATTCGCCGCGGGACGGACGGATGAGTGTCGCGGATTGATTGCGCGGCGGAGAGACGGGTGACGGTGTCTACTTGCTCGTTGATCTCCGGGGGATGGAATCTGGATTTTTTTCGCGTATGCCTTCGGGATGCTTGGTGATAAATGCACTGTTAAACACTGTGCTTCGTTCGTTTCGGACTTGCGAAAGATTATTTGATGCCACCCGATATTCGGAAGTTTGTTCCCGTAAGTGAGAAGACGTTCGAAATAGTCGAGGAAAATTTAAATTATCTCGAAATAAATTCGAGAAAAGCTTTTTATGGTATGCTAAATTTTATTGCCAGAAAAGTAATACGACCGGCTGAGTGGAATATTAATAAAGGAACAAGGTTGCGCTTAACCTTATTCTCTATTACAGTCTTATTTCAATTCAGACTAGTGAGTCACTGCTTTCACTTTCACCTGGTCCAATTTTGTTTCAGGAATTCGCAGGATACTTTATTCAATTAAAGCGGCATTCATTTCTCTTTACGAGAGCAATAATGCTCCTTTCCTTAATTATTACTTTATTTTTCCAATTTATTTTTTAACAGTAATAAAAATTACGTAAATCTAATATCTAATCGTTTGTTAAATTCAAATTTTCTAATCAAAATAATTAAAGTAACCCAAAGCAAGAAACTTTCGAAACAGTTGGAATCAGTTGCAAACAATTCTTTTTGTACAAAAAATACTTCTGACAATGCCGTTCCACGATTATCAAGACTTATCTTATTTGCATTTCCGCATATCCGTTCCAATTGAATTCCAACGTTAAAAAGAAACAGCATGCAGTAAATACAGCCTCTCACTTCTGGTTTGCTCATCAAACAAAGCGACACGCGAGGTGTACACAGAATCTTAATTAATCGAATCGAGATCAGCAAACTCGGCAAATCGATAAAAAGCCTATGTACACACAGCGACAAGCGAACAGATATCTCGCTTCCTCCTTTTTAACGGAAAAACTGTCGTGCGGCGCTCCTTTAGCAGAAGTAAGCCACGCCGTAACAAAAACTCGTTTTAGAGTCTCAATTAGTGAAATCGGATCCGGCGACTGCACACGGAGAAACTAGATTAAATTGAAAATGAGTCGCGACTTATCCGCCGCGCTCTGTGTAATTACGGAAATAAGCCCCTGGTGTTAAAAGGTGCTTTTTTACGCGGTAAGAATGATGCGCTCGTCGGGTAAGTGAATTAGTGGCCGGTGTATTATAGGTTATAGATTAGATAAGAGCTCGATGGAGATTACATTATTTATTGATTGATGGCCATTGTCCCTATTTTCTAGCTGTTTTTTTAATGCAAAGGATGTAAAATAACTGGCTGTTGAGTGCATTCTTTTGTTAAAAAAGGACTGATCTTCGATAAGAAAATTGCTCAATGCGTTTCGGAGACTCGAAGTTGATTCATACTTTATCATATTATAAATTTCCTTTTAAAAATTTAATATCGTGGATTGCAAGAAAGCGGAATAAAGTTTTATGGGTAAGAAAGCCCAGTGGATTAAGTTTAAAAAAAATGTAACTACTTTGTATTAAAAATAAAATTCTAATCGCAATAATAATTTATCATTTTTAACAGAAAATTTCTATTTTTTTTTTTTTTTTTTTTAAAGAAACTTTTAACTTTATTCATATTTCAGTGTTTACGTTCACGTCGAATATTAAGTTTTGAAGCTGAAAAATCTTTCAAGATTTACACAATAAAACGGCTGATCTAAATTTACAAAAGTTAAAAATACTGCGACTCCAAGGCTTCGGGCAAAATGTTCACTCTACGACTTTCCGCGATATACACAAAGAAATTTTCGCGATAGCAGGCGCGCGCGACCAGCAACCGGTTTTGCACAGAAAACACTATAAATGTAGTCCGCACTGGAATTCCCGCACTTGATACCTAAACCGTGCTCCTTCTTTTCACACGAATTAACTTAAATTCTCATCGCGATTCCCATCAGGCGGACAAAGAGCTTTTCTCCCCAATATCATTCAGCTCCGATCCACTTGTTAGGTAGCGATCACAGTATAGAAGACCACAGCACTAACCTCCAGTAGAGACACGAAAAACTCACTCTCGGCGAGACTGCAGTCGCGCGCGTCGAACTCGTCACCGCCGCCGCGTCGTCGTCGTCGTCGTCCCTCACAAGGCGGTCTTTTGTTTATGGTGCAGCAGGAGAGAGAGAGGCGCACGTGCAGCGCGGCAATACATCGCAATGCGCGCGCCGTTGACTAAAGAGCTCGAGCTGCGCGCGTCAAAGAGCGGAGCGCCTCGCGGGGAGCATCTCGCGCGCCGCTGTGCCCCGCACACCGCTCGAGATCCGAGCTCAAGCGGCGGTTGCGCTCGACCGATGCTCGGCCGGAGAAAGGGCGCGAGGAGGAGAGAGAGTTCAGCCCGGGAAATACATGGGCCTTCTGCCGCTGGGATTTTTCCACGGGTTTTCCGCCGCGGTGCACTGGGAGCGAAGGCCTGGTTGCTACCGAAGGATCGGTCAGTCGGGTGGATGGCTTTTTGAAATTCATCTTGAGAGATTTTAATTTGTAAATTTTATTTTCATGGAGTGCAATATGGTATGACTGTGATTAACTATAATATTTGCGTATTATTATAACTTACTATAGTTATCTCTTATAGTATTTTACTACAGTAAATACTATAATTATATATACTATATTAAAGCGCGAAATATTATAGTTCAACTATAATAAATTATATTTTACTATAACCTCTCATTATAATTTTTTTGTTTTCATAAGAGGATCCATTGTAATATCAAGTGTTTGTCAAGGATAACTCATCCGTTTTGTCTTTATTGTATTGTAAGGATTTATCACAATTCAAGGCTTTGATGATTTCATTCGATTCAGAATGCTATGGCACTTCAATCGTCGAATAGCTTTCTTATTTTATAAACTATTACTTTAAAAAGAGTGAAAAAATTTAGTATTTTAGTTTTTATAAAACCTCACACTTAAAAATTGAAAAATATTGTAGGACATAGACGTAAACTGCAGGAACATTATTTACGCTGGTATTACCATGTATGACTCATTCAGTTTAAAATGAACTCAGTCAAATATTGAAACGAAGAAAGACTGTATCATCCTATTCTGATCTCAGCAGAAACTTTGTAAGGACTAAATCATTACATAACGGTATGATTAATGCTTACGCTTCAAAGATGAATCAGTCAACTAATGTATAAAATAGCATTTTTAGATTCTAGAAATTAAATATTACACTTTCAATGAGTATAGAGCAAAGAAATGTAATGCATATAAAATGAACAATTTTCAATCGTTCAGATTAAAACTTTTGTAGACTCGATCGTAAACAGACCTGTAAAAATCTATTTTTAACAAAATACAAAACTTCAAAAGATACGTACTCTCTTCTTGTACGGAAGAAGAGACTACCATAAAATGCTGAAGCTTAAAAGAAAAAAAAATGCTTTCACAGTAATAACTGTTTCCATTTGAAGGTGTCAAAAAGAAAAGTACTCTTTGTTCGAAACAAAAAATGTTTTCTCTTTTCAAGTGACTTAAGTTTCACAAACAAGTTTATAGTGAAAAGAATAGCACAAAGAAGGGTGAAAACGCGAATTATTTACGAAAATGATTATTTTCATTTTCTAAATTTGCCGCAAGTTATGTAGAGAAACATATTTAATTAATTGCTTAATACTGATTTTCAAGAAGATAAACATCATTTATGTTCGCAGATATTAATTAAAATGAGTTATAAAATAAAGGAGAGCCACTGACTGAAAATCTAGTCGGTTTGATCGGCCAACCGATCCAGACCAGTACGTGCTTTTTTATGGTCTCGTTTGAAATTTGCACTCCATGTTGGTAAATCGTAGTAGGCCAATTAAGGAAAAGTAGTACATTTTGATGTTCCGACGCAATAGATCGTGAACTCATTTAAGATATGAAAAATTTCTAACCATACCAGCTGCAATTTAATGTTTTTAACTTAAAAATATATACGCAAAATTTTTGCAACAAATAGAATGATTAATATTTTCTTATACAAATTCAAACATTTTTGAAAATAATAAGAGCATTTTTTAGTAACTATTAATTTACTTTGCCCTCATTACCATCACAGTGGAACAATAGATTACGAAATTTTAATGAGATTAGTTATGTTTAAGTATGTCACATTCGGCATGATTAAATGAAACAATTAAGGGAACAGCCAGAATACGCTTGAATTCCCGCACAGTGGCGGGCGTACTCGTGCAATATACGATTTTCTATTTTTACGTCGACGAGGTCCAGCTTGTTACGACCGTCAAGAGCTAAAGTGAGCTTCATTTGCGGCGCAAGTGTTCGAGGGGCAGCAAGATACAGGGGGTCTTAAATAGATTCAAAATTTTCGTCGCGTTCATTTTCCGCTTGTCATACTTTGCGCTCAAGTTTGTGCTCATGGTGTGATGAGTTTTTTTTTCTTTTATTACTTTTACACCACTTCTAGATAGATTAGTCTATATTAATCTAAAAAATAGTAAATATGATTACTATCCGATGATAAGCTGTAAATATTGAAGGCAGCTGTTTAAATAAGATTTGAAAATCAATTCACAAGTAATCATAAGTTATAACAGTGCACTAACAGAACCGGTTTGCATGCGAACGTTGTTTGTATTTTTCAAAACATTTTTTATTGAAAGAAGCATAAACTATATTTATCAGACAAAGTGATTTTGCAAGTATGTAATGGCACAATGTGATATTGGCTATAAATAACTTTGAAGTGTACATGTTAAATTTAATAAATAATTTATAAGTATTAGACAGCATTATTGTAAGTTTCTTTATCTATCTTATATATAAATTATAACACGCGACTAAATAACTTGTATAAATATTAAATGGCAAAGATAGATCCGAATAATAGTTTTCTTACCCGGAGAAAAACCGGTTTTTTAAGAAAACAAATTTAATGAAAATACCTCTTTGCAAGTCGTATAAAAGGCGAAAACATTTTGTCTACACTTTTATTCACTCCAAAGAAATTTCGACGAAAATACATCATAGGAAGAAAAATGAAGCTTTTCATAATCTTTTGCTCGCTCGCACTCGTTTCTGCAAGTACCCAAACACGTAAGATTATTTTTTTTATATATACTTTTTTTATATATAAGATAAGTACTTTCACGCTTTTGAATTATAATCGTAAATGCGTCCAACCTCTTATATAAACTGTTATTCACAGAGATTAAAAAAGGCGAAAAGGTAATTTTAAAAGAAGAATTTTGTGATGTTCAAAGCATTCCAGAAGCTCGATGTGGGTTGTGCAAATGCAACAAAGAAATGTCGATTATTCATTGCATTTCGTGAGTTTGAATATTTTACTTTAAACTAAACAAATTACTATCATGATACAAAAGGAATGTAAATCAATTGTAAATTGATATGTAAATAAGTTTCCATTTTTTAAAGATTTTACAAATAATGATATTCTAAAAAAATTATAATTAATAATTTGTTATTAATTAGAAGTATAATAATACAATAACCAAAAAATTTAATGTGCATTTCAGGTGTCCCACTATTTATTGTAAAAATGTAGGTTTTGGACCAAAAAGAAATTATAAAAGGCTACATAAATATCCTCCAGATTGTTGTCCTGAATCTTCATGTGATTAAAGAAGTTCAATAAAACGCATTTATCTACCAATACTACTATATTACGTATTATATTTCCAATTATTATTAAAGAATTGTAATAATATTAATATTAGTAATGAAAATCAAGCGCAAGAATTTCACTTTTAATAAACGATGTATGTATATATTAAAATATTTTATCTAGCCAGAAATACCAGTAACCAACTTTTTATGGCTACATATACCTTGACATTTAAATGCTGTAAAAAATATTGCCAATTACTATGTGGTTAAATAACTAGGACATATAAAATATAAAATAAATATAGAATTAAACATTATTTTACATAAACTGCATGATATATTAGTCAGAAAAGTTTTATTTACTTTCTAATTTTCATTTTATTTATATCATACCCTAAAAAAATGTAAAGATTGATATCCTGGAAATATATACAGACTATCTCGAGACTGATTTCTTTGCACTTATTTTTTTACATATAATTTTCAATAAAAACTAGCTAAATTTTATACGAATTCTTTTTATCGACGAAATTATTATCGCATGAACACAGAAACATAAAAATCTTAGTTATTGTTCACTTTTAATGGTCTTATCCGGGTAATATAATCAGGAGCATTCCGATTTTTAATTGCAAAGTCACTTTGCAGCAGGCTTGTTTCATTCAACAAGAAAAACAACTGTAAGTAACAAACTTTCTTTAAAATAAATACTTAACAAAAAAGAGGTAACGTAGAAATGCAACCATCAATTTACGCGTAAAAACTCAAATGCATTGTAAATAATTTTGTGAACAATAGCAATGCTTTTGATTCTTACGTATATATAAATCGCACCACCCCACATATAGTCCGTAATTCAATTTACAGGAAACAATTTATTACCGAACCCATTTATTTATAATAGTATAGTTAAAGCATACAGTCCGAAGTTACTTTTATTCTGCAGGACCTTCAATTAAGGAAGCCGAGTGAAAGAAATTGGACGCTGGCTACGTTGTAAGGAATAAATCTACTTGCGAGCAATGAGATTTTATCTTTAAAGGTCTTACGTAAAAACAACTTTTTGAAAAAGTAAAGACAAAATCGATGGGCGGGAGAAACCAGATATAAGGAGAGAAAATTTTCGCTGCCAGGATTGTTGAGCGAAGTTTCGTCGAAAGCGCACGCGCAGGATAAACTTTTTGAATTCAACAAGCCTTCTGAACAGATCGATTAACTTGATTAATTAAAAATGAAGTTAGTAGTGTTGTGCGTTATTTTTATGGCTGCTACAACGTATGCAGAACGTATTGAAGGTATTTGCATAAATTATTTACTCGAAGCATATGGTTGAATCGGATCAACCTCTAATTCAACCTATAAATTTTTCAAAACTCATATTGCAAACGAATTTATGTGTCATTAATAATTGATAATCTATTTTATTTTCGTTTTGCGAACAGGGTCCCCTGAAGCGGAGGAAATTTTTCGTGAAGATTATTGCAATGATTCTGTAAATCGTGAATGCGCAAGCTATAGGTGTAACAAGGATAATAGCAAAATCATTGCAATCCCGTATGTTGATGAATCCTAAATAGATAATTAAAAATTGACAACAATATCTTTATGTATGCATAAACATCATTTTCAGATGCCCCGTAGTTCGATGCAGCGGTAAAGTAGTAGGTTACAGAGGAGATCCAAATAGACCTTATCCAGAGTGTTGTATGGTGCCAATATGTGAAGATCCTAGCAGATAGTTTTTTAAACTTTATTTACAAAGAGTACCAGTGTGATAAATAAGCAATTTAATGTTTCTAAATATAGAAGGTAGATTTATTAGTAGTAAAAAAAACTTATCAGCTTGACAAATATTTAAAAATTTAGGATGGATTTCATTATTCGGCATATATCTACGAAGTAAAGTAGAAATTGAATCATCGGTATGCACTATATATTATATCTTGTTATTGTTATTTAAGGCTTGTTATTCTTATAAATAAAAAAGATGTGTATATGTGGTATTAGTTATTTGTAGGATAATGAGATGCATTTCAATTAAACTTTATTCGTACTAAGATTATAAGAATTTTTATTAAATAATACCAAAATATTTTTCTAAATTTAAAAAAAAATGAAACTACTACTCTCAACTTAATTTAAAAAATGTTTCCTAATGAACAACTTTTGTTCAATACCATTATTATTTTGTTTATAGTAACAATCGTTTTGCAACTAATTTATCGCTTAATCTAGCATCGTATTCCCTTCATTCAAGCTGAGTAAACCTCTTTGAATCAACTTGCAGAGACTATCAACGGTTCGCGCTGTAATTGAGCAAAATGAATCAAAGCAATGCGACCAACGCTTCTAAATGCCTCGAGCATGCTTACGACTAAAGAAACGAAAAAATATATACTGCATCGCTGTTAAATAAACATTTTTTATATTTTAAACAAACAAAACTTGTCTATTTTTCTAAATTATGATCTTTTTCTTATTACTTTGTATTTTTTATATCTTTTTTGATCGAAAACCGTAAGATAATAAGTAAGTGGGGAATTGTTTTCTCAACGTTTTTTCACCTAAAACCTATTTCACACACAATTTACAATTTAAATAAAATTATTTGAAAGGCTTCTTGAAAATGTAATCAACGAAAGAATTACGACACAATCTACTTGTCCGCGATTTTATGGACTTCTACATGAATACGTGATAATTAATCTCAATTCTCTACTACTTACCCCAAACTGGAACCGGCCGTGTTATCGGTGCTTGGCTGGCGCACCGATATTCCGCTGGTACTGCCCGTAGTATTCTCGCTGAACATGGACGCGGCATTACCGACATTATCGGCAGCCTGAAGCGGAGACAAGACGTTGGCGCCGCCGCTGCCATTGCTACCCTTGGAAGTGAGTCCACTCTGACCCGCTGCTGTTTGCTCCAAATTGTCGGAACCAATACGCTTCTCCACTTCATCGCTATCCGAAGACGATGACGACGAAGGCCGCCGGGCGAATTTGCTCGATGATAGTACGTCGACTTTGCCAAATATCGAGACACCTCCGACTGGTTTCTAGAGAAATACAGACGTACAAAGATTTAGTTTTTAAGATTTAAAAAAAAATAAATTGTAACAAATTTTGAAAACTGGTGGTATATTTTTATTAAGCCAAATAAATTTTAAAACAAAATGTTTAACATTTTTATAGGAATAGAAAATTAGAAATGGTTCGGAAAGTACAGTTTAACATATAATTAATTACAAAGAATGCTGATAAACTTATTTACTTTTTTCGCAGAACCTGTAGAAGGACCTTCTGGAGGTGGCATCGGTTTGGACGATGGTCCAAAAAGGTCATCATCTTCTTCATCTCCGAATAAATTTGTTGTTTTATCATTCACTTCTGGAGTACTTGTTGTCATGGTACTAATATTTTGTACGTTTTCAACGTTAAGATTTTTCTGTTTATTTAGGATTTCTGATTTTATCGTTTCTCGCTCAGACGCAAAAATATCTTTTGAAGACTTCTTGGAAAATATATCGTCCGAGTCATCGGACTCATCAGCATCACCAAATAAATCGTCGATTGTTGATTTTGGCGCCGATGCTAAAATGTAGTGGAATAAAGTAATATTATGCTACTATAAAATTATATGGCACTTTAATTTTCTAAATTATCTTACAAATTATACTCAAGGGTGGAGGTACATCGATACTTGGCGGTATAATATTTTTATTTACAGGCCTTGCAGGCTTATTTTTCCAAGAGGAAGAAGATACTTCATCAGAAAATAAATTTTTCCCTTCACTAAATAATTTATCAGATTTATTACTAAATATATCTTGGTCGTCTTCTGGATTGAAAATATCATCTATAAGTATAAAGTCAAATGTGGTTTATTTAGCAATTATTATTTTTATTATTCATTAGAATTTATTACCTTTTGATCGATTTATAATTTGCTCATTAGGTTCTTGAACAATTACATTCTTTTGCGTTGGTAAGACATTACCTAATCTTTTAGCTAATTCTTCAGCAAAATTAGGTGGACCATTGCTAATATTTTGTGTCTAAAAGAAGATTTATTGTTAAAAATTGGATGCACATTAACGCCATGCATGCTTGGATTTAAAAGTAATTAACAATAAAAAATTTTAAAATAAGAACCTTTGGTAAAATACTTGAAGGCGTCGTTGGTTCTGTGTCTGAATTAAGTGTATCTTGGCTTCTAGCGTGTAATCTACTATTATCAACGTCTTTAATACTGCTACTCTCAGCATTGTAATCATTTGATTCACTAGATGTAGATGATAACCTGCCAATTCCTAAATTTGTACGAGCATTTGAACTTAAAATTTTTTCTACATTCTTATCTTCAGTATCACTGACTGAATCCTCTTCATCATTTTGCTCTGATTCACTACTACTTGATTCCAAACCAACCTTACTTGAATTTTTCCATTGATCTGTACCAATAACATATGGCAATGGCCTATCTTGGTATGGATCTTTTGGCCTCAAAATTATACTACAAAAATCAATTTAAATATTAGCTTTTATAAATAACATATAATAGACACTTTCTGATCTTTTTATAAAATCATACTTTGATTTCGTTATTTGTTTATTTAATTATTGAATTTAAATATGACATATTCATGTTTAAATCACATTACTTTCAAATGGTTTCATTATTATTAAGTTTTAAAAGTTTTTACTGATTAATCTGATCGCGGTTTATTTTTTTATTCTTTCTAGTACAAAAAAATAAAAGCCAAAAAAGAAAAAGAAAGTGTTATTGTAATTTTTTATCAAACTGTTTTGCAAGATTGACCTTGGAACAGCATTATCATCCTCGTCTTCGCTATCGCTTGCTAAAACTTCAACTTTTTCATATTTTTCATCCATTATACGTAAACCTTGCCTAATACTCTCACATACACTAACTAACAAATCTGTGGCACTAAATTCTTGTTCATTTTCAACCTGCAAACAGAAGTAGTTTCAATATGTTTTAATGATTCTTATCACAAATTTTGACTGAAAATTAATTACAGTACCTTTTTAGTATCATTTACTGGTGGTTCTATTTCTACATTATCTTCTTGAACTCTACTTTCTATAAATTGTGTATTAGCCAAAGCAAGGGATGTATTTGTAATATTGTCAACAATTACTGCTGCTTCATTAAGCTGAGCTGTCATTGAATCGAGTGCTTCCTGTGCTTCATTTGCCCTCTTCGTTAAATTCTAAATAAATAAAAATGAATTATAAAATTAAGAATTTTAAACTGTTCGTAAATTTAATTTACATTAAAAATAAAAAAATGCACCAATATAATTTTTAAAAATAATTTACCTCTGAGAATTCTTGCAAATGTTTTAAAAGTCCTGAATCACCTGCTAAACTCCATTCTCTGCGGTTTTTCCGCATTTCTTCCGTACTCCACGCATGATTCCATGGCTTATCGATCCCTCCAGATCCAGTTGAACTTTCCTGTGACATAGCCGATCAAAGAATACATAAATAAGTGTACCCAGTTTTTTTATGGAATAAATAACTGTTCTCGAAAGTATGGCTGTGCATCTACTAAAACTATAAATAAATTAGAATGAGGTTAATGTGGCACTAGAACATGTCTGAATGAAAGTCAAAGGTAATCTTTATCTTTTGATGCCCTGGATACTACATTATACGTTTTGAAATGTATTTTTGTAATCACATTTCCAATGAAAAAATAAGAAGTAATCCTCTACTTTTTTTGTTTAAATCAGTGACTTTTTTTCTAACATTGTTATGAAACAAATTAATAATTACAATAAAATATTTTCATAATGTAAAATAATAAAAAAGTTTCTAAAAATACCATTATTTAATTCTCTATTCTATAGAAACAAAGTAAGTCTATCCAATAAAAGAATGGAACAAAATATCATCAACATTCCACATAGCTTTTTTTATTAAATACCTGCATATACTTAATAAATATTCATTTAACTTAAAAATAACACATCAAAGATTAACAATTTACTGTCATCACATATGAATTTGTGGATTTCTCTCCATCCTTATCACGTAGGTATGCGTCAGCTCAGCATCCATGCATTAAATTACCGCAAATGACCCAATTGTTTACGTTTGTCCGAACTGACACTCTAATTTCAAATAGTCAACTAACCATATCGACATTCACAAAGTCGCCTGGCGCAAACCGCAAAAACCGACAGCTACGACGATTTCTTTCCTGCGGCTGTTGCAGCGTTTTCACCTTCTCCGGTGCAGCGCGAAAAGGCAGTGAAGTCCCACAGTAGCATTACAGGTTAATGACAAGGGAAGCACACACTTTTGCAAAGACCCGCACGTCCATGAAGCTTTTATTACATTACAGTGTCCGTCTTATCTTGAAACCGACTGTTGTAAACTGTATACCAAGTTATATACATATATTGAAAAGAGAGAGAGAAAGAGAAATATCGCATCACGCGCCGTTATCCAGATAGCACTGCTGCTAAACACCCACTTGCTTGACGACTATCGAACTCTCGAACGGGAACATGCGGCTGTCAAAGTACTGTCTCTTTAAATCGCCGACGTTGTTAAAAAGATCCCTATTTTATCGGCTTTAGTTTGCTTAAAAAAATTATAAATTATTAATTTTTGATAGTATTCATTTATTTTTCAAAGTGAAAATAAATAATTGACTAAAATATTAAGCTAGTAAAGTGATTAAAAAAACTTTCATTTTCTAAAAATAATTTTAAAATTTGAGATTATTATATTTCAATTTATTTACCAAAATTTTATGTCTTCTTGAAACTTTTTAAATTTACGATTTCTTTTATAAAAAAATTATTTTATCAACGTTATTTGAATACTTTAACTTTAGCGCTACAAACTCGTCAAAAAGGTTAGAAAAAGGTTAGATTATATTCTTATACGCATGCATATTTATATGTATGTGAAAAACTTCAGAAATTCCGTTAAATCTGTTTTCATCTACATGCACATACAAGAAACAACAGTTGCGTTCCGACGTTCCGCGGCATCGCGCCGAGAGTCGAGGCAGACTCACGCAGGTCAAAACTCTTTTGGGCTGTGCGCTTCAGCATCAATACTGATTGGTGTTTAGCACTACAACGCTGTGCACGCGTGCATTTCCACCGTCGACGTCGAGGAAAATTCGGAAAAACGTCGTAAGGGAGAGAGAGAGAGAGAGAGTGTGTAGCACGTACACACGGACAGGGCCGCTGGAGCAGCGCGCGCATGTTTGCAGCCAGGAGTTTATACACTGTCACCTACAGAGAATTGTGTGGTAATATGCCGTTGTCGCCTGGAAGTGCACGGAGTCTGCGATTTCTCGGAAGTCGGGACTGCACCGCCGCCGCCGCTGCACGGCCATCATCGCCGTGAAATTTATACTGAGGTTCGTTACTGAGATTCATGTCGGCTCTTTGAGCCACTTTTTCCTACGTGTAATTTGTAGTGCAGTGTTTTTTTACTACGTGTAAGTGAATGGCTGCGTGGACTTTGCTGTAATTAACTGCACGGTCGAACATAGAAAAGTCCGAGCATACGGCAGTTTTTTAATTTTCCATAGCTATCTCTGTCTCGCTTGCTCTTTTGGTAAATTTAGGTGGGTTCTGTTCAGGCAACCATTTCCTTTCTACTTCAGTGATTATTGATGTAAGCATTGTAAATTACAAGTTTGAGAAATACTGAGATTGCAGTGAGTAAAGTAGTTAGTGGAAGGAGTAATTTGCTTACTTTGAAAAAAAATTGTGATGAGCATACTCTTAAGTAGTTGAATAGATGTTTAAAAAGCTTTTTGGCTTTACCATTTTACTTATGCAAGTAAAAATTTCCATTGGTTTTTTTAAAAAAAAAGGATATCTATTGAGAATGATTAACTTTATTTATTATCAAAAACTGAAGCAAAAAGTTCTAATTTTTTTAATTGTTAAACTATTAAGAAATAATGATAAAATGTAATGATTGTACTAAAATAGTTGATTCATAAATCATTTGCCTACACAGTAAGTACAAAACTCTTAGCTTTAAATTTAATGTGTATAAAAGTTTATATGAATGTAAAGTAATTTTATGTAGAGGTTTAACTTTGAGAATCACATAACTGTAAGTTGAATATAATCATTATCTTGTAATTTTTTTTTATACATGTGCTTTAATATGAAATATTCAATTTGCAGCTAATTAATTTAGTTTAATTAGCTTTGTTTTATTAATTTTGCTTAATAAATTCTTCAACTTCATTTGCTCTGTTGGCAGCTTATAAAACTTTAGAACTTATAATCTTGAAAATGCTATATACTCTAATTATTGATTAACTGATAAGCTGCCTTGTATTTTTAAACAATACTTATTTATAATCATACAAACTAGCAATCAGTATTTCTTAAGCATTTTAAGTAAAAAGAACTAAATTGATAACAATTTAAAAATTTAGTATTTATAACTTTTTAAGCCATGAAATACTTAACATAAATCTAATATTAAATAATTGAAAAACTTAATAATTAAGTTAATGTTTCTTTATAACAAAAAGGCTTCATTTAACTAATAATATAAATTCTAAGTTGACTATTTCAGAAATTACTAAATTATTATTTTTTCTAAAATCACATCTAGCGTATGACTTAGAAATATTGATTTTTTACTGAGTTTTTGCATTTGAAGGTGTATATGCAATACAAATATTTACTTAATATAATATGATATATCCAGGGGGTAGTTAAATTTATATATTTTAAAGAATTTCTAGTGATATTGGTCTATTTGTTTTAGATTCAAAGTGGCCAAATATGATTAGACTGAAGAATAAACAATGATTTAAGGCAATCAATATTTTGCAATTCTTAGATTTGTTCACAAGGTCATCATACACTTCAAAGAGCTTGAACCTATTTACATTTAGAAGGTAAGAAAGACTTGAGTTCAACTTTATTTTAAATACAACTAGTAACAAATTTTTTCTTTAAAAGTTGTTTATTAATTATAAATAATTATTAATAATAAATAATTGATATAATTTAATTTAATACTTTTTTAGGTGCAAGCAGAACTGAATCATGTTTAAAGAATATTTTTTTTACCTACTTACTGTAGGTGGAAACTCAAGTAATCCTGTTTGTTTGAAACATAATTGTATTTTATTTAGTTGATATCTTTGATGCTCATAGATATCTTTTCTTAAAATTACATTACTTATAAAGCTGAGTTTATCAGCTTATTAAGTTTAATTGGAGGCTTTGAACCTCCCTTCGTAAAAAATTATCAATTGACCCAAGGACAAAAATAAACACTTTACATGAAGCTGAAGCGACGCAACTGGGAGAGGTGGGTTCTCACTTGAGAAGGCAAAAAGTTGATAACAGGCCAATTCCGATGAACAATGAACCATTCCGGAAGCGGTAAACGTCAGGCGAAGGTTTTGGAAGAAAACTACTGGGATTGCAGTGTTTGTACGTATCGTAATACAGCTGAAGCATTCAAGTGCCTAATGTGTGACGTCCGCAAAGGAACCTCAACGCGGAAACCGCGTATCAATCCGCAGCTGGTGGCCCAGCAGGTAAATAAATATTAAAAATTTGTATTTTTAATTTAAATGAAAACTCTTGTTAATAATTTTTATTTATTTATTTATTTATTTATTTATTAAAGGGCTAAAAGCCCTTTTACAAAAAAAAAAATATTTGTACAAATATAACAAATTTTAAACGTATTAATCATAAATAAAATATATAATTATTTTTACAAACAATCTTAAATGGAGCGCTTCAGCTTAGCTCGCGGTTCGTGCGGAACTTGGAATTTTTAAACTTTTTTGAAAAAGTAAATGCTAAATTACTTTTCATATTCATTTACAATTGGTTTTACATAATTTTCTTTTATTTTCGTATTTATTATTTTTCTGCCAATTATTTTTTTCTTGTTTTTTTTTATTGTTTTTTTTTTATTATGACAACAAAACTAAAAAAGCTCCTTAGAGAGAAAAAGGTCAGGTCGCTCAATGAAAAACAGCGTAACGGTCGACAGGTGGCCCAGCAGCAATATGTGCCGTTATTAAAACCCGGCAAGAAGGAAGGAAGCAGCGGCTCTTCAACGAGCGGCGGCAGCAAGGATGGCCGCAACAAACTGGATAAACCTAGGCGTAAATCCAGACATCCACCTCGACTGAAGAACATTGACCGAAGCACTGCTCAAAGTAACGAGGTCACGGTCAACAATGTCACCGTGGTCATTACCGAGTATAAGCCTAAAATAAAGAAGGGCAGCAGCGATCAATCAGGACTATCGAGCAGCGCTTCTTCGGAGAACGGTAGTCAACATGACTCGAATCAAGACTCCAGGAGTTTGGATATTGGCACCGATGCTTGAATGAAAAATGAGCATGCTGCACTTTGTGCCTAGTTGTGAATGCTGCAAGTTGAATGGCAATAAAAGTACTTCTATGTATGTGTTATTGGACGTTCAGTGAAAACTTGCG
The DNA here is from genome assembly GCA_900474385.1 of Ormyrus pomaceus. Taxonomy (NCBI): domain Eukaryota; kingdom Metazoa; phylum Arthropoda; class Insecta; order Hymenoptera; family Ormyridae; genus Ormyrus; species Ormyrus pomaceus. Next base: position 34,920 of record UCOM01001562.1, read on the forward strand.
AAATAATTGTGAATTGTTTTTAATACTTTGAAAATTCTTATTTTGATGTCGTAAAGAAGATATGCAGTAGAAATTCATTAATCAAATTCTTATGTGATTTTTTTTCATATTGGCACAAATATTTTTATGTCGGATTTATAATCATTGTTTTAGAAATATTCCTTATCTAAAATATTACTTATCTAAAAAAAAAGAAAATAACGGATTAATGGTCAAAAAAGTTTTTAATTACAAATCTGAATTGAAATATGAATTTTATTTACATTTCAAGCTTATATTTTATGCAGTATGAATATTTTAGGAATATTTTTAATATATTTATTTTTTGTTAATTCTAATTATTTATATTTATTAAAATTTAAATTCAAATACGTATTTTTTTAAGTATACTCTAGATGTTTTTATTTCTTTTTTTTTATTCATGCATGCTCTCATTTTATTTTAGAGAAAATCGTGTTTTGCAATATGCATGATTTTAAACATTCAATAATCTAAAAAAAATTTAAATCAATTTCCTTAAATAAGTTTGAATAGATTTGTGATATATTATTTATTTATAAAGATTTTTTAATAGAAAAATTAAGTTTTAAATATTTTTTATTGCACATCTTCCCTAAAATATTAGGTGTCTAAATATTACGACGATCAATGTAAATTAATCATTTAAAAAACTGCAAAAAATATTGTATTAACTCATTAACGTCGGAGTTACTTTAAAAGTACACTTGAAAAAAAGTATGTTTTCTGCAACCTAGAGCAAAAATAATTCCTCTCAAATTCTAGCATAATTTTTGAGTTACCGCTCCCTCCTAAGGGGTAAAAAAGGAGTGTAATGATGAAAAATAACTTTTTTAAAGTAGTTTCGGCGTTAACGAGTTAAGATATTCTCCAAATAGACAGCTGAGTGTATTAATTAATTTTTGATTTATTTAGAATAATTGCATAATAATTTTTCATCATCTTGTAATTATAAAAGATTCTATAAGAGTTTCGGCAGGAACTGATTTGAAATTCATTTATACTATAAGCAGAGACTCAATTTTGCCAATCGTAACTATGTATCGCACCATCTTTTGATGGGCAATCTATTCTTCTGATGTATGGAAGTGTTTTAAACAAACAATATTGTGTAATTTAACGTTATCTATTGTCCGTTCATTGTGGTTCGTTATAGACAACGTCAATTGTTTCGTCTATATGTTACAGACCACAAAGAAAAAAGTATGATAAAAGTATAGACGTTTTATGCTATTAATGGCTGCGTATTTGTACGATATGCAATTATATAAAACTGAAGAGGAAAACTGATTAATATTTCAAGTGCCTTCATTATTATTTGCAAGCATCAGGAATGGTCCTTATGCTACCAGTTTTTTACCTAGGCACTTACTTTTTCATACAGGTATTCATACAAATAAACTTTTAGATAAATCTTTCTTTTTTAAATATACTATTTAAATTTCTGTTTCTTTTTCTTGAGTTGGAATTCAAAACTTATGAGAAATATCCTATGTGTAAAATTGAAAATTTTAATTTAAATGAGCTTTTTCTACATTTTCAAAGCAGAAAAAAATAGTAAAATAAGGTATCGAATCAAAAATTTATCACACTTAAGAATTTTATATAAACATTGCAAAAATCATTTTTCATTCAAAATTTCGTAAAAAAAACAGTAATGATTGTTTAACACCGTTTTCTAAATTAAGAATTCCAGCTCTTTATTTATTCAAAATAGTGAATAGTATTTGTAACAGATTCAAATTTGCAATTTCTTATAAAAGTGAACTAATATCATATTTTTAAAAGTTTAACAGTTAATATAAGAAAGTGTTAGATTAAGCCCTGGAGTTTAGTACAGTTTTATACATCGAAAACATTTGTCTGTAATAGAATTGATAATTACTGTTTACACAAATTAAAAGAATTTTCATAAGAAAGAAATGAAGGGGAATCATGAGATTTTCAACTTTATAAAGACCATTATTAGCATAATTTGTCTGTAACGTTCGTCGCCACTTAATTTATATGACCACTGCCAGAGTGCAAGTTATCAAAATTTTTCATTACCGGACATTCGTGTCAAACTTAAATCTATACGCGTCATTCAAATCTGATACAAGCACGTATTATCATTATTCTTATATAATAAATACTACTTGTATACTTTTTTCTGGCAGGATGCCACATTAGTGCAAGGTGAAGAGTAGATAAAAAGAAAAAATTAGTTTCATTGAAAGGTACGTGTGTGGAACATGTACAGGTGATATAAATAAAGAACTGACATTCGCGTGTAACGGAATGCGGTAATTGAAATAATGTTTTGTGCACGTAAATTATTATATAAAAAGCTTGTCGACTGATCTATACATATTTAGATCCTTTCATAAATATAATTTATATTTTTGATATCTGAAGTTGAAAAACCTCGCACAACGGTTTTGATTTTTCTTTTAGTAAAGCATATGCTTTTTAAGTTAATTCAAATATATTAAGTGTAATTTTTATCTACTTTAATATTTAATTTACTATAGTGTAATATTTAATAATAATAATGGATCAGTCGTCAAGATTAAATTGTATAAACTTGAAAAAACAAAAATGTAAAACGAAAAGAGAACGGGATAGTTCTGTTGTAGTTAAATGTAAATGACAGATTGTCATAACTTAATTGGCTAGTTCAAGTTATACACTGCCTTTTCTCTTTTAGTTTTATTTTTATTTTATTATTTATAAGTAAATTCATTTTAAACGTAAAATGTTCAATGCAACAAAATTTCTGTATCGTTGGTTTTTCACCTAGAAATTTCTAAAAATCTTTTTAATTTGAAATATCCATTTAATTTTAAGAAAATGTAACCAAACCTCAACGGTATAAAGATGTAATTTTACGTAATGAGAAATATAAAAAAATATCTGTCTCAAATCTCAGAGCTCTTAAAAAATTATGTGTCATTTGCTTCCTTTTAATTTGAATGAGCTCTTTTATGCGAATGTAAATAAACGATGTTACTATGTGTTCATAGATAATGTTACGGAGCATATTTGCTTTTCGAACTGAAAATATAAAATTCTTCTTCCAGTATGGTATGGAATTTTTAATTTATTATAATAACAAATATTATAGAAAACAATTTATTTAAACTTCATTAATTGTAAAAAAAAAAAATATGTCCTTGCGTAAAAATATTTCTGTATATTTTTTATTTACAAATAAGTATGATTATTTAAAATTACGATGTCTTGGCTTCTTTTTCTTTCTCATAAGTTTGTTAGTTTGTTTAGATTCTAAGTCTATCGACCCTAAGTCCTCTGTAACATCCATCATTTCCTCGTTCGCTTGACTAATAGATGTAGGTTTGATTAATTTACGATCTTTAACACGTTCATAAACTGTAATAAAAAATCGATATTGTCAAATATGAAATAAATAATTAATACTAATACAATAAAATTTGCGATATACAAGACACGCTTTGATATTGTTCAACTAAAAAATATTCTTAAATTAATTTTGTGAATTATAAAAGTAATATGATAAATAATTATATAAAAATTAGTTTCAAAGATAAAAATTATTTGAATTAAAGAATCATTTTTTAAACAAAGAAATATTATATTGTGCCTTATATTCGTAATTAGTTAAATTTTTCTCAAATGTCGAAATAAATACCTTCACATGTGTTTGAAAAATCAAAGACATTTAAATTATTAGCTTTATTATCTCCTCCAACGGCAAATGTAAATGGACTATCATTACAAGCTTCAAGACAAATAATTTGTCCTAAGTTTGTTTGTTTTTCTAAAATTAATTGTGGTTCTAAATGATTGATAACGTCCCAGATTTTGATCGTTCCATCTTTATTTGAACTTACTAATAATCCTGGGCACAAAGTACTCATTGAAAGACCTATAAACAAAGCAATATTTTATTTTACGTAAGAAAATCGATAAAAAATTTATAAATTGTATTGAATTACGTCATTTCATATAATATATTTTTTTAATGGAGTGCGCGAAACTCGCTTTTTCGACACTCCGTGCGCAAAACTCGATTTTGCACACGCTTGAATAAAAACGCACGCGCTAAATTAAGCCTTGCACACGTCGTATCAAAAAATATTGTTC
>UCOM01001563.1:0-38998 GCA_900474385.1 Ormyrus pomaceus
GCATACAAATTCGCCGCAGGCCGAGAGAGGCGTAAAGTCGGACGCGTCGCGGAAAAGGCATCGGCACTCCGCGCGCGCGCCAACACACATATACAAATGCGCATTGCCAGCTTTCCAATAGCTCTCCGGGCCCGTATATCGGGGGCTCGGGCGAGGTAGCGAAGCCCGACGCGCCAAATGAAAATGCCGAAGGACAATGGAAATACTAATGATTGATTGGATACGAAAAAGAATTATAATTGAAAAAAACGCGAGCGAGCGGGCGAGAGAGGGAGAGGGCGGGGGGAGGGGGGGCGGCTCGCGAAAAAAAAACGACCACGACTACGACGACGACGAGCGGCAGCGGCGGCGGCGGAGGAGGAGAGCACGAACTATTGGGAATAATATATCAATACCCATCGAAGCCACGCATACGAATCCGAGAGAGAGTATCGGTGGGGGGAGGAGAGGCGGCCCGGGGGGGTGGAAAGCAAAGGGGTGGACGAGCGCGAGCGCGCGAGGCAACGGTTTGCGGATGAAACGGCGAGATGAAGCGCGCGGGGAAAGAGGGTCCTGCCGCGCGGCCGGAGGAGAGAGAGAGAGAGAGAGGCGAGGAAAAAAAAGGCGGGTAGTGGCGGCGGCGGCGGTGGTGGTGGTGTAGCGCCGCTCTCTGTGTTTGGAAAGAGTAAAAAATATTACACCCACCCCTTTTTTTTCCTCGGCCGCGAGCTCGCTCTCTCTCTCTCTCTCTCTCCCTCTCGCTCGGGCATCGACGCGCACCAATACAAGGCGGCCGGCGAAAAGTAGTGGCCTGCTAGTGGTAGTACAAAAGAACGGCCCCCGGCGCGCGGCGTCGAGCCTATTCGGCGGGGACGCGCGGGCTGAAAAAAAAATGTATATATCTACAAGTCGCTTGTGTGTCAATATCTGTACGATTTCGCGTCCGACTAATGCACGTGAAAAACGTTACGGGCGAGCGGCCCGGCCGCTCGAGCGCTAAGGTAACGGATGATCTCGTTTGTTTTCCTTCCTCTCTCGTTTTTTTCTTTTTTTTTTTTTTCGGCCAGCAGCGGCGCCCGGCCGAAGCTGCGCGAGAGCCAAAAGTATTGAAAAGTCGAATTGGGTTTATGGGGGGACATTAAAAGATATGCGCTCTTTGCTTTATCGGCGCTTTGGAAATTCGTTGAGTAAGCGCGTAAGAATTTTCGCCCAAAACTGCTCGCTCGCGGGGCCGCGGGGGAAAGGCGCGCTTTTTCGGGGGAGAGCGCGTAAATTGCAGTTCCGCGCTTTTTCTTGTATTATTGAAAAAACGACCTGTTAACAAATGTATAGCGTTCGAGATACAGAGGAAATGTTTTCGAGCTGGAAAAAGGCAAGGCGGCCAGTTGAAAGCATATATCCGCATCCGTAGTTATTCGCGGAGCGCAGCTTAGGTGCGTTTAAAAAAAATATAATAAACGCGACGATCGCGGCGAAAAAAAAGAGCTCGGCGCCACCGCCGCCGGCAAAGGAAGATAAGCGAGGCTCGATTCGCTTTGTGCGCTATTTACAAAGAAGTCCTTTGCTTTCGGAGCGTTTAGCCGTTATTTTGAGAAAACAGGCGATTTGGCGCGCGGATCCGGCACCTCTCTGTGTGACGTCGACTGGCGCGGGGGGGACTGGGAGGGCGATGAGCGGGAACAAACGAAGAGGCGAGCAAGACAACAACGCGCGCGCGGCCTGGTATACCGCGAGCGGGGGAAAAGCGTTTAGCATTTGAAAAAAAGCTCTCTCTCGCATCTCGCGGCGGCGCGCCGGGGCCGAATCCATACAGCCCGGCAGCCACCCTCGCGCGCAAACAAAAGAGGAAGCATTTAGCATTAAAAAAGCACCGAGAGAGGGACGGAAGAGTCGCCGCCGCCGCCGCCGCGGCAGTTTGTTTCCAGTAGCAGTTACTCGCTCCCTCTCGTCACTCCTCGCTCTCGCATATGGCGGGGTATAGCCGCTGCCCGCCTCCCTCCTTCTCGCTCGCAAAATCGAGAGCCGCGCGGCTGCTACTGCCGCTGTTGCTCCGCGCTCATGCCTTCATCGCCGCAAACGGCAAACTCAAGGTTATATAGCTCTCTCTCCCCCCTGCCGCTCCCCCCCCCCCGGCTCGCGGCCGGAGCGCGAAGCGGCGCGCTTCTGAAACGCGCTTCCGGCTTTAGAGATGACACACGGGAGGGCCGCGGCGGGGGTGAGAACCGACTCCCACGCATCCATCCCGCTAACGCATTCCACTGTTTTCAAGGAGCACTCAAGCTCTCTTTTTTTTTGTTTCGTAAACGATCGCGCGAAGGGAATCTTGTTTTATGAGTTTCGAATTTCGTTTTATTGCATTAGCTTTTCTTCTCGAATATTCTTTTGGAGGTTGCAATTCGCGTCGTCGTGCGAACGCGAATTTGGCTATGTGCGTTTTCAATACTTTTTTCTGCTCAACAAAACGGTACGTTTGGTCTACCTGCTATAATTATTACTAAATATGTATAAAAAGATTGTTAGTTATTAAGGGATTTATCACTAATAAATTAAAAAATCACAATTGCAGAATTTAAAATTTTTTAATTTACTATAATATTTTAAAATAAAACGTGAGATAGCACGATACGAAAATATAAATAATTGCTCCAACCTATTTGTTCCGAAATCCAGAAACGTAAAACTAATTTGAAAATCGCGGAGAATCGAAAATTTCCAATTTCAGCTTAAACGCTATTTTTAAAAAAAAAGAGTTAATAATTATTAAACTAATTTAAATTCGGAGCTCCGTGCGGAGAGAGAATTGCGCGTTACAATCGTCGAGCATATTTCCCAATCCGTCGTTTAGATGAAATCGTCGGCTAGACAAAAATAGTCGACAGAAATATTACATTCCTCTTCGTTAAATCGAGATATCTCGAAATGACAGGGGCCGCGCAGCGCCGAGAGCGAAAAGCCGGTAATTTTTCTAAATTCAATATATCGTCCGAGAGAGAGAGAGAGCCGCGCTACTTGAAATCTTGCGCATTTAAGCATTTCGCAGGTAGAGAGCTCCCACCTCTCTCTCTCTCTCTCTCTCTCTCCCTCTCGCGCTTTCGCACGTAAAATAAATGGACACGCGCGCAGGTACGTGCCTATGCGCCTATCAATCCCGCTCTCGGTCGATGCATTTTTTACGCGAGATTCGGCCTGGAACGTCCGCGCTCTCGCAGCTCGCCAGAAACGTGAGGCGGAATGAAAATAGAAGTGTGTAACGCCCGGCCCCCTCCCGAAAAGGATGGCCGACGCCAGAGATCGTGTAACCGAATTTCAAGTGCGCGTAACGTAACGAACGGCATTGACGCGGATAAACGCGAATAAATTCTCTCATATCGCCAAATGTCGAGGATGCTTTTTTTCTCCCTCTCGAATCGAACCATTGTCACGGGGTTTTTTTCTTCCTTTTTTTTTTTGGCTCGCGAATATTTCGCCCGCCGCCGAAACGTATAATTGAGCTATTGAATTATGACGGGGGAGTCAAAGCAGTAGCGCCGATCTAATTATTTATTTGGATCCGGGAGGAAGGAGCGCCGAAATTATCGTGCCCGCGACGACGCGGCGCAAGAGGTTATAAACGAATATGTAAATGAAAAATAAGAATTCAAATGGTATGCCAGGAATTAAAGTATAAAAAGGAGGATCGTGCTGCTGTGCGGCCGTGGATAATTAAAAATAATCCCTTTTAATACCGGGCAACCCTCCTTTCTCTGCAGCTCCTTTTTCGCGGCTCATTAAATCAACCATAAATTATGCATCGAAAATTACAGGCAGCCCCGGATAAAAAGGAGCTGCGGGCACGCCGAATATCAGTCCGGGCATAATAAGCAATTTGTAATCAAGGCCCGGACTGCTGGTGTTAGCCAGAAATCTAATAACTCCTCGATATTAGGCAGCTTCTTTGTAAGGGAGGTAAGTAAAAAAAAAAAAAAACAGCTCAAAGCAAACAAAAGACTTTGTCTTTGCGTAATTAGCACTTTCTTCGTTAGCGGAGGCTAATTTCTGTTTTATAAGTAATACCTGTACGTGATCGGTAAATCAAATTATTTCGTTGTTTCAATAGATGAGTTTTCATTTTATGAAGTATCTTTCCATTAACCTTTTTTCTCATCAACATGTTATTTGTGCTATTAATAAAGTATGGGAGTAAAGAAATGCATTCTGTATAGATTTTAATTTAATTATAAAATAATTTCCAAGTAAATAATATTTGCCCTTATGAAATTAAAAAGGAATGACGAGATATTTCTATATAAATATATTAAGATATGTGCAAGCCGATTGAAACATTCGATTTATTAAAATAATCGAAAACATTGATTAAAATTGATCCAATCTCCGATAACTGAATTTCGCTTAATACACTGACATAATAGAATATACTAAAAGCTTCTAAATAATACCTTTACAAAATTTAATTTTCGATTTCATATTAATACTTGAGTGTAACTTGAAAATCGAATTGTTAAAAGAGAGATAGATTTTTCCAACCACGAAATTTCAATTACCATTTTCTAAATTTTTGTATGCCAATTTTTCGAAACTTTTGAAATCACATTCAAGTACTATCTTGCAAAATAAATTTTATTTCTAATTTGTATTTTCTACCAAAGAAATTCTTACGAAATTCTATTCATTTTTCTGTAACTAATGATAGTTCTAAAATAAAAATAGGTTTTTTTAAGTATATCTCTAGAAATATAATAAAATAATTCCCAATTATAAACTTTTATAAATACTGAGACATCAGTTCTGATTCACGCAAATTACCTCTAATTTATCGATAAGTCAGCTGACATCTCAATGTGCCACTTTATCGTTAATTAACATTCCGTGTTCGTCCTGACAATTTCTCTCCAAACTTGCTATAAAAACACCAATTTTGTCTATTATCTTTAAATAATACGTCTAAAAAATGAGCAATTACACTTTTATAGTTGTTCAAGTGATCAACTTCATTTGAACGTCCAATCAAATCCCCCAGAAGTATTCACCAAGTACGACTTTACTTTAAAAGCAACTCTTATAAAATTAGTCGAGCAAAAATAAAAGCTAATAGTCTTCCACCCAGCACCGTCTAAATTGCACGAAGCACATCCGTTTCAGCATTATCCAGATTCCGTCAAACTGCACCTCTCGCCACTCGTCGATAACAAAGCTTTCCCTCAAACATTATCCGGATTTAATTCTTGCTCGGCGTCATTAAACGGCAGATCGACAGGAGCACATCGCGGTCTGGAAAAATTCCTCCGCCATATATGCGCATAATGGCTATTATGCAGAACTTAACCGGCGATAATAAATAGAATTAGCGAAACAGTAAAGTGCTTTTAACGGAGCGGTGTCTAGTCTGACTTGTTTAATATGACGAACACGGCACGTTAGCCATCGGCCTGGTGTGTGTCCTGCGCGCATCAGCCATCGAATCAGCCGCGCTCTCCCTCTCTCTCTCTCGCTCTCTTCCTCCTCGCTGTTCTTGCATTTATTAAAACGACACTCGCTCTCCGCCCGTGGTATTAATGGCAGCGCGTCAAAATCAATTTTCATTTGCCGAATACTTATGTACGATGCAATCCAATTTGCATCGGCGCTGCTGCCCCTCCGCCGCTGCTCCTCAGCGATACTCGCCGTCGTCGCGTCGCGCATTTTACCGTAATTGGAAGCTGCTCCCGCGAACGTTTGTTTCCGCCGAGAGCTTCCCTCTTCCGAACGAAATAAAAACAAAAAAAAAGTCACCCCGCGCTAGATAAAGAGGCGAAGGGGGTCGCGAAACGGCTTCCGGTCCTCTCTCTCTCTCTCTCTCTCTCTCTCTATCTCTCTCTTCTCCCTATGGCCGTGTATACGCGCCGTTTTATAAGCGGCAAACATTTTTTTACGAGCGACAGCTCGGCGACGCTTTTTCGCCTTCGCAATTGACACGCTTTCGAACGTTACCGCACGCGTCGCCGCCGCCGCCGCCGCCGCCGCCGCGGCTCTGCAGCGATGTGTTTCTTGCCGGCCGGCCGCGATGGGATTTTTATTTTTCGCGACCGCCGCGGCTACGGGGGAGATTGCCGACCTCTGCGTGGCTTTTTTGCCTCTCTTTTTTTTTTTCGGGCGAAGCCGAACGATCGGTATAGCTTGCGGTGCGTAAAGTATAAGGCCATTCCCCAATTTTTTACTGCCTTTCGAGGACGCACTTACGCCCCTGGAGAACGCTCCTTTTGTTCTTTCCCAACTTTTAACGGTGGGGGGTGGCGGTACGAAAAAAAAAAAAAAAAAAAAAAAATAGCGCGGCACTATGAATCGCTGATGTACAGTGTACTCTGAAAGCCCGTATAACTATTTACTGGCTTTTCAAAAATTTTTTAGCTCTCATCGATTTTTTCTAATGCCCGGCGAATAAAACTTTAGGGCTTTCTAGAATTTTCATATTAAAATATTTTCGCCCCGCGCCAATGGAACACCTTAAAAATCGGGATAAAATCAAAGGAAAGGTATAATAATTCGAGTTTAGACGGAAGAATGTTAGCTCGTACGCGTCTGAGTTTGCATTCGAAAAAAACAATGTGAAAAACAGCAATCTGCTCTGCTAATTTTTGAGTTACGACGCTCCCTCTAGCGCTGCTTATTGATTACGATTTAAATTTATAACCCCGGCGTAAATTTCGAAAAGCCCTTTGCAATTTAAATTCGCTCGCCGCGTCTGTCTCTCTCTCTCTCTCTCTCTCCCTAAACGACGAAATTATGACGAGCAACAAGGCCGAGGCTCCGGTAGATCGACAAATATATGTGCTGCTCTTCGAGATAGAGACCGATAGGGACGCACAAAAGTATATCGTAACAAGAAGAAATCGGCGCGGAGGCGAGCTAACCGATCGGCCCGCGGCGGCTTATTTCGCGGATTATAATTAAAACGTCGCCCGTTCCTCAGTACGATAAATTAATACATAATTAACATAGCTAATTATAATACCGAGAGCTCGGGGAATTTTTCTCTTGCGCGGATCGCCGCTACTATTCTAGACATATGCAGAGGACCGGGAGAGAGAAAGAGAGAGGCAGTGCGCGGCCGGTAATTTATGATCGGACATGAAAAATTACCGTCTCGGGCGGAGGGGGGGTTTAATCATCCTCCGACTCTCTCACTCCCTTTTTCCTCGCACAGCGCGCACAGCTTCTCTCCCTTTTTTTTTCCGCCTCGTTCGTCCTTCTCTCCTCCGCGCGGCAGCCCCCCCCCCTCCTTCTGTGCGTTCCGCAGCAGCGCGGCGCGCGCGAACACCCGATGTGTTTCCGTCTCGCGGAGCCGCCCCTTCTCGCTCGGACTTAATAACTTATTATAATCCGCGAACGCGCCGTAAAATGTCGCCGCCACCGCCGCAGCCACCGGCGGCGCGGCGGCAAGACACTGTGTGTACCGAGCGGGAAGATCATCGCCGGCTGTTTATGGCGCAGGATGAGGTGGCTGCGTTATAATGCTGTTTATTGAAGAGAGCCGATGGCTGTGCTTCGAAGGGTTAACTTTCGTTTTATCGTGTCTTGATTGTTGCGTTGGATTTGTTTGATTTAGCTGCCTCGATCGATGGGTGGAGTTTTCATCGGAGTATCTTTGTAGTTTAATCTTATTAAAGGAATATTAATGATTTCGACGATTTGTTCAATTTAATTAGAAATAATGGTGTATAGATCAAGAGTTACTGGTGTTTGTACACCGAGAGAAGATATATAGTAAAAATTACAAATAATCTTGTTAAAATTACAATACTACCTAATAAATTAGTAGTAAAGCCACCACATACATTCAAAACCAAAAAAATTACTATACTTTGTAAGAAATTTTATTGTACTGTTTGTTAAATTTTTCTATATTTTCAGTAAAATTCTCTGTTTGTAAGAAATTTTACTATTTATATACTATTATACTGTTTGGTAAATTTTCCTATAAAATATGGTAATTTTTTTGGTTTTGAGTACGGTAATTTTTATTAAACTTTTCTCTCGGTGTAGATCATTTTTAAAAACTATACTATTTTTGCAGTCCCTTTTCGCGCGAAGCAAAAATTCGAGTGAAATAAGGGGCTGCGTTAATTAATCACGAGAGTGTTCACTTAGTCTTATTACAAAATTTTATGTTAAATTATCATCCCATTACGATAGCTTTAATATTACATTCTTCATTTCACTCGGTAGCAGGGTGAGCTTGCAGCAGCTGCTTGGCTTAATGAGCTCATTACGTCAGAAAATCTTAATGCTCTGGCCGGTAATCCCAAATGGATTACTGCCTCCGAGTGCAGCAACGTATTCAAGGTTCTCCCTGAATATTAACAATTATAATTCGAAGGATTCAGCAGCGTTAAGGCTCTCTCGGCATGAAAAGCGCAGAAAATACTATATATATATATATATATCATTTAATCAAATCGCCTTTTTCCGCCGGCATTCTTTCCCAGCCTGAAATCCATCGGCGGGGCAGTTAAAATTCTAAATTTCCTAACGACAGGAATAAATACTGTTAACAAACCTGTATTTCAATACTGGCGACGTCGTAAAAAATGGCTTACAACCGCCGAGGCCCTAAAATTTGCTTAGGAATCCGCGGCGCAATCCGCTATATCCTCGATTCCGATTTCTTCCCCCGGCGAGTATACATCTCCGCGGTTTCCCCGAGGACGCTCGCAATTTACATTGTAAAGCTCCTCTCCTCCGCGGCGCTTAGAATCCGCGAATGGGCAAAAGACACGTCGTGTCCTTTCGACGACGCGCGCACGAATATAATCAGCGCGATAAAGCCTGGCGCGCGCAATTACGCGTCAAGCGCCGATGCCGATCTTAGCCTGACGTATTGCCGAGCGGCGTTAGATCGATAGTCCCCGGCCGGCGGGACGACTAGCCTTAAACGCAATGCGACAAGTACGGAGAAACGGAGAGGAGAGGAACGAGGGAAAGAGACGCGAGGACTCATATAAGTCCGCCGGCCAACGTATACGATTACCGCTCGGGAATAATATATTTCGCGGAATATACATAAACATTTCCAGTATAACGGCAACATAAGTATGGCTTGACTGACATTAATTGTGCATAATTCCCCGTGGCTGGCTGCACCCACGAGGCTGACTTCTCGATCCGCCTGCCGACGGAGAGCGGAGGATGATCGGCCCCTCTTTCGCGGCCCCCGGACCGCGAATGTAGATGCTTATTGTTTGCCTCTTTTCTGGCTTATTTTCAGATCCGCATATGAATGAAGTCGGGGAGCAGATGCTGCACCGTCAAAAGGATCGAAGGGACGAGGAGAGAGAGAGAGAGAGACGATCGACGACAGCTTGTCAAAGGTCCGAGAGCTGCAGAAAAAATTCTTCGGGATTTCGTTTCGCAAGCAGCTATAAATTTAGGTTAATTGCGCCGGCATTGTAATGCAACGTTAACGTTAGAATTGAGCGGCCGCGCTCGTATACGAATAATAAGGTAAAATTAACTGTTTTAAAAACGTGGATTCATGAAACAGAAATGGCAATTGACATTGCTTCAAATCGCTCACTAAGCTTTACGTTTATATATACGTATAGTGAATAATGGAACGTTTCGTTGTAAGGAAAATTTGATTTGTAGGACATCGCGTATTCTAGCATTCGACGTGCATTTGTAAAGCGGTACTATCAAGAAAGACATTATTTTATAAGAAATCAAGAGCTCAATTAAAATTCAATTATCAAATGTCAATGCACTCATCAAAAATTCTGTACGCTTAATAAGGAGAATCGAATAAATAACTTAATTTGTGAAACACGAAAGGCAGCAGCGACGTTATTAATGCAGCGGACAAAATACACGAAAGCAAAAATTCAAATTTCATTTATCGCGTTCTTTCTGCCAATCCGCGCATTATCTTTTTGACGGATGCAAAAAAATTGTTTACCCGAACGTGAAGAAACAAAAAAAAAAAAAAAAAAAACAGGAATATGATAAATCGAACTGTTAAACGCGTCAGCCGATATTAAGGCTCGGCCGTAATTAAATCTTGACATATAATCGAACTCGGAGCATCATATTATTGATGATCATTTGCGCTTCGATTTCAAAACATTTTTACGTCCCGCGGACTCGGGGCTTTAATTTGCGCCACCCCATTTTTTCGTTACACGCAAGAGCTTTCGCGAGAGAGAGAGAGAGAGAGAGAGAGAGAGAGAGCTTCTCCGGTGATACACGCGATCGGAGCGTGCTTTTCAATTTTGTTTAGACTCCTCTTTTTTTTGCACCATGCAGGGAGTTGCAGCTAGAGAGAGGGCAGCAGCAGCAGCAGCCTCGTCTCCGGCGCGGGGTGGGGGGTAATTTTTTGATGCTACAATTTTTCGACTAACCGATTCGTCTCTATACAGAATTTCCGCACTGGCGCGGGCCTTGGTTAAAAAAAATTAACCCCTTTCAAGCTCCGAGCGCGCCCCTATTTTTTTTTTCCCGGGCAACTGTCTGTCATTAGGCGTGGCATCGCAGAGGCGCCTCTCTCTCTCTCTCTCTCCCTCTCTCTCGCCTGTGCGCGCGGGTGCATCTGTGCGCCGCCGGAAAATGCACATATAACAAGGTCAGGATAGTGATTCGATTTTAAAAAATCGAATCGAGCCCTGTCGGGTATTGATTAGCCTTCGACATTGTCAAATCATGGGACACAACGCGAGCGCTTTTTCTCCGTCGTGATTCTTCCCCGCTCGCGTCCCTCTCTCTCTCTCTCTCTTTTTTTTATTTTTTTTTTTTTTTTATTTCGGCGGCCATTTTTCGCGTCGGCCGCGCGGCGCGCAAAAAGCTCCCCGCGTATATGACGGTGTAAATTTTTAGCCGAGCCCTCCGACGTTTTAATTAATTTCAGATCTGTCTGCAATTAAGCGGCGTTCGACGCTTAAATGCAATATTCCCTTAAGTCTTTGTGCGAATGCACTCGCGAGGGGGCAGCAACGCGGAGCTGGTAAATATTGGACTAGCATAACAATTTTAAAGCTTCCGCCGTCGGGGTAATTAAATAAGATTATTATTGGGGAGGCTAATTGATCGAGAAAGCGGAGGGAAAGGTGCTTTGTGTAATTTGAAGGATTAATTAATAATTTACTTTTCGCGCGGAAAATAAAACAAGCGAAGCACGAATGCAACTTAAACGGGGGGATGCAGAAAAAATCGGCAAAAATTGGAATTTTTTGTTTAATTTGGACAAATAAAGCAAATCTTCCCATCCCCAGTTTTATATAAAACCTGGGTTTAACCCGCTCTAACATTTTCTACAAATTTTTTTTTTTTTTTTAACAAACAGAATTTTACAGCGAAATTCAAAGCCACTCAAAGTGTACTAGAAAAAGAATTCCAAACATATCTCTACTCTACGTCGACTAAAATATTTTTAAATACGGCAGATGTTTCTTGAAAAACTGTCCATCAAACGGGGCTCGTAAGCTAAAATAAAAGCTCCTTTTTCCTCCCGAATTCCTCCTTCACCTCGACACCTGACGCTCATTAGAAACCGAGATTCCTCCGCGGACAATCAATCCCAAAGTAAAAAAAAAAAAAAAACGAAACAAAAACGCCAGCTTATGAATTTCCGAAGCACAGAGCAGTGAAACGCGCGGCGTTCGAGGTCGCATAATCATCTTAAAAGCGCGCGAAGAGAGAAAAGCGAGAAGCGCGAGAGGATCGGCTCTCGGCTGCAAAGAGAAGAAAGAGGGCCGAAAAATAAAGCAATTGCCAAGCTCTTGTCGCTCGCGGGACGCAAATCTGATTGGCTCATGAATATTAAGTTCGTCCTGCAATTATGATCTACGTTATAAATCGGGGCCTCTCCCTCCTTCCTATCCGCACACAGAGAGAGCCGCGCGCGTTATTACGGGGCAGCTGGTGTGCGCGCGTAGATACATATACGTACCGCGAGATCACCGAGAGAGAATCGCACGCTCGGCTACTCTCTCGCGGCGAGAGCGCGATTACTGTCAAGTGTTAATTACTAATCTCGCGTCTACTAATTATAATTAACGCCTTTCGGCCGGCGCGCCATCGCATAAGCTACGCGCGGGGCAGTCGTTAGAAGAGCTTGCTTCTGATCGACGATCTAATCAACGCTTGTCGCCCGGACGAAAGCCCAGATGTGTCAGTCGCCCTCTCTCTTTCTCTCTCTTTCTCTCCCTGTGCGGCTTCGTCCGCCCGGCGGGCTTCTTTCCTATTTCGTCGTCGACGAGACGTGTCTATCGCTCTGCGATGCTGCGCGCTTTTTTCGCGGCAGCGCGCGCGCGCGCTTGTAAATTAGGCCCGTAATCGAGGTGCAGTTCGATTATGCGCCTTTGATTGTAGCGTTTGAGCCCCGTGAATAATGAGTATGCGAGTGCTTGAGTTATGGACGCGATCCGGCGCGATAGAAGCGGCTTTTGCCGCTGAAATAGCTGCCGGTTCGCCGTGTGCACGCGACTATATAGTTTCTACGGGTGACTCGTTCGAATTAAATGCTCAGAAAAGGGATTTTTTATCGGCCGCGCGGCGCTGCTCTCGAGTCGCGGGGAGAATTTAGTGCGCTGTAAGTCAGGGGAACTGTTTTATTGATAAGGGCGTTGTAGATTTTACACTTGCTTCTGCTATCGAACGAAGCGTAAGCTACAATTATCGTCGCGGAAATCGTATAGTACTTTTTATAAGGTCAAGACTGGCATTAAAACGCATGCTTTCCCATAAATTTCAATTATTACTCAAGATATCCTTTGTCAATTGCAGAACCGGCATTCTTACAAAATTTAAAACTGGCACGTTTGAAATTCAAAAAAAAATTTCCGCGCTTAACGTCTCGCTTCTGGAGCCGAGAGCGCGACAATCGGGCAAAGCGAAAGTCGCTTTTTTAAAATTGTCAAGGCGGCCCTTAATTAACTATCGAGCCGCGCTCTCTCTCTCGAGCCGTTCCTTTTTCCGCTCGCATTTCGCCGGCTCTCATTCCGGGGGCCACGAAATTCCCTTAGACCAATTGTCGATGCCCGCAAATTGAAAGTACCTCTTTCGGTCCGCAATTCCGCTGGCTATTTATTCCCCCCCGTCCCCCGTCTGGCCCCGCACAATACCCAGCAGCGGCAGCCGAGGATCCAGCGAGGGCTACTTTTTTCGGGCTCTCTCTCGCATTTAGACGGGCGCGTCACATTATCATCGGCATCCCCGGCTACCTGGGGATCCTCCCGAATTCGGTGGCGTCCGCGCGCTCCGGCTCATTAAAATATGCAAATGCCCCCGCTGCCGCTCCTCGCTCGCTCGCTCGCTCGCGCGCGCGTCGAAATGTTTACGATCGAGCCGAAATTAAAAGTACCGCTAAAATACTGCCTGCGCCTTGAGGGCACCGCGCGCACGCGCGCGCGACCGAGCTGCAGCCCGTCAAGGGAGCACACGCAGGCTCGAACGTGCGAAAGCACACCGAGAGCTCTCTCCGGCTCCTCGGGGGCATCGGTAGCCGGCCGCCTGCCTGC
This sequence comes from Ormyrus pomaceus, assembly GCA_900474385.1. Classification (NCBI taxonomy): domain Eukaryota; kingdom Metazoa; phylum Arthropoda; class Insecta; order Hymenoptera; family Ormyridae; genus Ormyrus; species Ormyrus pomaceus. The sequence continues at coordinate 13,464 of UCOM01001563.1, forward strand.
CTGCCTGCCTGCCTGCCGCGCCGAGCGACTTTTCATCCGGCGATGTGTCCTCGGGCCGGTATGCGACGAGCTCGAGCATAGTATTTACATCCGCGGGTTACACGCCTCGACTTTTTGCTCCCGCTCTCTCTCTCTCTCTCTCTCTCTCTCTGGCTCCTGACGAGCGCCGAGGATTTAAGTAACTTGTAATTAGTGTAATTAAGAGACAGGGGGGGAGAAATAGTACTCCGACTGCTTGTTCGCTCGGCGGACAGGGGCAGCGCGCTTTTTTGCGAAATTTCAAATAAATTATCTTTGATGCGCTCCGATCGCGGGACGCGCGAGAAAATTGCATTTACATGATGAGAGGTCCGACGAGAGGCCTGGGTATTCTGCATCTAATATTTATCGCCGCCTCGCTGTTTAGCATTTATTTAATAAGGCTTTGTGGCCGAGCGAGAGATAAGGAGAGATTATCTTCGGCGAATTATAAAACTTTGCCGCGTGATTTATCGAACGGACGGGAGAGGCGCTGTAAATCTTACTGCTTTTTGTGCAAATCGCCGCGGACGCGCAGATGGCAAATGATGAAAGGCGGGCTTCAATAGAGAATATCTAGTCTCTCCGCGGGAGAATTATTTATCATCCGCGCGTTCGTAAAGGAAACGAGGCGCTGCGTTCGCTTTTTATAAGCAGTGTATTTTTAAATATTCAAAGTAAACATTTCAAACGCCTGCAAAACTTATTAAGTTTTATATCCATTAAGCGAATAAATATTCGCCTTGCTTACAGCGCGTTTATGTCAATTTTTTATTTTTCCGCAGTTGTGTAGACTAAAGTGACAGATTTCATTTTAATTCGTATTCCCGCTCTTTAAACAATGAATAAAGTAGATAAATTTTTAAAATTCAATATCATCCGCGCACTTTCCTCTTTAAAATCCTATAGACAGACTGTTATAATAACATCGCAGATAGCTTTTTACATGTCCTCCTAATTTATTTACATCCCGACTATAAATTCCGATTGAACTGTTTAATTCAGCGCCGCGCGCGCGCCTTGATAATGTAAAATTTCTTTGTTTGTTATTCATCGCGCGCACTCGGACGTAATTTTAAAAATAAATCGACACAATCAATAACCCCTCCGCTTTTCTTACTAAACCGTAATTAAGGCCTGGAAATCGATTAAAAACAAACATAAGCCTGCCGCGAGTGATTAATTCAGGCCATAAGAGTCCTCCAAGTTAAATAAGCAGCCCTCATAATTGCGCGCTAATGCAAAAAAACAGCAGCCCTCTCCGAGCGCCTCGGGGAAAAAAAAAAAAAAAGAACGAGGCCGGCTTTTTATCGGCGAGTAATAATATCCAGCATTCAGATATGAGCGCACTTTTCGCCGATGATTTTTACGAGGGCCGCGAGATATCCCCCTAACGAGTGCAAGAGTCCGCGCGGTCTATTCACGAGTCTTATGTGCGGTGATAATTCTTCATTATCGTACATTGTTGCGAACCGCCCTCCACTCGTCCTTCTCTCCTCTAAACCGCTAAATCAGAAGACACTTTTACGAGATTGCCGCGTGTCCAGAGAGGGCTTAATGCCGTGCCAATCAGAAACTACCTTTTAATTGCAGTTTCCTCTCCCCCTCCGCGTAGGGTAGCCTCTTTTTTTCTCCTGCGCTTAAACTGAATTTGCCCCTTTAATGATGCATATATACGAGACGACGATCATTTATTCTATCGTCAGCGGGATTTTACTTTCGTTTTTCGAAGAGCGAGAGCCTGTTTTTGCTCCTGGCGACAAACGTCCGACGGACAAAAAGCTGCTCGCCTGCGTCTTTCTCCTTTCGGTTTTTTGCGCTTTTGCAAAACTGGGCTTTGACGCGTCGGTAATAAGGAGACGGCAATTACTCCGTTAAAACTCTGCGTCTCTCGTCTTGTTTTGAAATCTTGCTCGATATTTTAAAACACAGAGACCGAAATTAGTTTGCGTATAAAATATATTTTGAAAATCCATTATGCAAGTATTCCGCAATAAGGCCCTTTTCTCGGAATAACCTGTTTACTCAAAAAATCACCCGAAACCCGATGACTATAATAAATAAGGAGCGAAAGAGCTGCCCAAAAGCGTTCATACCGTCGCCGCGCGATCGAGCGAATATTTAAGTAACCCCTTAGAAACGAAAGCCTTCTCCTGGAAGCACGCGGAGGCCGCGCCGACTACTCCCTCATTTTTCTCGGGCAGCTAATTTTCGTCCTACGTCATTGTCGGGGGGAGGGGAGGCGGGGCTCGGATTTTTTTCTCAATATTCGATCTACTTGCCAAATGCCAAGGCTCTCGGCGCTCTCGCGATCGATATGCGCGCCGAGTAAAGGAGGCTCGCTCCGTATTTTTCACGCTGCGATTAAATTTGATTTATTGCCGCGCAGAATGAAGCGCTCCCGCATAGGGCTTCTCTCGATCGAGGGTTCACTCTCTCTCTCTCTCTCTCTCTTTCTCTCTCGAGTCTCCTCGAGAATGCGAGTGCGGTCCGAAAACCGCCGGACAAAGAAACGGAAGCCGACGTGCTAATTATGCAGGACGAGAGAGGCGGGAGGAGTGGAAGGGGGCCCCGATCCGTATAACTTTCGTATAGTGTGTCTGGTCCTTTACGGCGAGCTGCTCCGCCTTCAATTTATGCGCCGCTCTTTCTCTCTGTTGTCGTTAAACACCGGGGGCCAAGGAAATTTACCCGTTTGCGTCGAAAGCGAGAGAGATCTATTTATAATTAGCGGCCGAAAACTATGGACTTTTAATTACTCCGACAGGCTAATTAAATATACATGAGCTCGGTTTGTTTTCCCTAATTTCATTCGCCGGCTAATTATCCGCGGCCGGAGCTTTTTATTCATCCTTTGCAGGCGGGCCGAGAGCTTTTTGTTCAATAAATTCCGCTTCATTGAATGGGATGAAAAAAAGGGGAGCTTTTTGAATTTTGAGCATTAAAGCGAGCAATAACTCATGGCAGAGAATTCTTTTAATTAAAAATTTAGATTCGCCCCGACAACAGAAGCAAAACAGGCGCGCGTACGTTCATTTAAACTCGGCTCTTTCAAGTGCGTTTTTCTAGAAGCATAGTTTAATAAATGTCATACGACTTTCGCAGAATTAACAACTGTAATTTCCCGCGAGCATGTACAATTTGTACCGTGAAAGATGTAGCTACAAGCTTCGATTCGCCGCGGCGAAATCATTAATTGTACTGTAAAAATGAACTGGTAAATATTGATAATGAAGGCCGCAGTAATTACGAGAGAGAGAGAGAGAGAGAGAGAGAGAGAGAGAGAAGCAGCAGAAGCAGCAGCAGGAGCAGCGGCGGCGGCCGAGATTTATGTTTGGCCGATTTTTTTTTGATTCACTTTTAATAAGTTGAAATTTCAAGCGTGCCGTATCGAACGCGCGCGAGACAGAGACAAAGATACAGCCGCGAAGAAAGGCAGGAGGAAAGAGAGAGAGAGAGAGAGAGAGAAGCTCCTCTTCGTTCGAGTTGGACAGGTTCCCAATTGCGGGCGCAATAAATACGACGCGACGTGGCAGCGAGATGAGGCATGGCCGTACATTCGTTAAGTTAACGCGCGATTTTATTACAAGTACATTTTTAATTGTACCTTTAATGACGCGCCGCGGGTCCTTGGAATGGAAACGACGACGACCACCGTTGTTCGCCTTCTCCCCCACCCCCTCCTCCTCCCTACTCTCGCTCTCTCGTCTCTTTTTCCCTCGACTGCCACCGCCGCCGCCGCCGCTGCCGGCCGACGTATAAATTTAATCGCGCAATTAAAGCCAAAACTTGAATAATTATTCGCCGGTTCGAAAAATTCGCGCGCGGGGCATAAAAGTTTTTCGATTTTTCAGCGCGCCGCCGGGGTTATAAAAAGCAGGGGCTGCACCGCTCTTTTTCGAATCTCGCGATAAATAATCGGCCGGTTCGGCCCGCCGATGTCTTCGTTGTTGTTATCGAGCGCGTTGCCAGCAGTGAGAGAGAAAGGGGGGGGAGCCCTGCTTTTGTATACGCAAAGTTTTATTATTTGCTTAATGCCGGCAATCGCGATGATTCAAGGCCCTCTTTACGAGCCCAGCGGAAGTTATCTGCAATAACTTGAGTCCCGCGATGCGAACTTAAATAATCGAGCGGCTCGCTCGGCCATTACGAGATTTTGTATTAATGCTTTTCGCCTACTACTCCGTGCCGCCGCCGCCGCCGCGGCCTGCGCCGGCAGATTTATCTTTCTTCGGTAGCCGTAGGCCCGTCCCCGCTAAACACATGATCATCAATCTGCGCGCTTCTCTCGCTGCTCTCTCTCTCTCGCTCGCTCTCGCTCTCGAATAATGCAAAAGAGATTATAAGCACATAAATTAAAATGCCAGAAGACACTTCATTATGCATGCTCGTATAACGTGTTGCCTGCGAGAGAGAGAGAGAGAGAGAGAGAGAGAGAGCCGAGGCCGACGCTCGCGGGGTATAATAGCACTTTCAATACACCGTCATCGAACATTCTTTATACGAGCGGAGGAGCATGCCACTCGAAAACTGAATGAGCCCTTTTGTCTTATGCTCCCGTAATCAGGGGCGGATAATTTAAATGTATTCCTTTCGACGAATCGGAGAATATGAAGTAGCCCTTTTCGAGGAGCGCGCTTGTTACGCTACGATTTAAACCTCGCTATTGTTCCTGTAACCGCTGCTTCAATTAGAATTTTATAAGATTCTAATTAAATTCGAACCGTCGCCATGAGTTGCCAAAAATCCAGATCGGTAAAGATATCACTCACGCGGGACGAATTAAAAAAAAAGACCGTTAAAGCCGAATCGAACAAAAGTTCCGCGAAACGTTCGAGAAAACTTTCTTCCCGAATAAAGGGATCACAATTTCGAGCGGCAATAATGAAATTCCCGCGGCAGCGGCTCGCGCGCAGCATTAAATTTTCTTCGGCACAATTAGCCGGGGCTTTGGCTCGACAAATAGAAAAGAAGCTCGACGTATGATAATATCGAATAAAAATCGCGACTTTATAACCCAATTAAAGCGTAATTACTTGGGCAATATCGGCGCTGCTTGCGAGAGAGGAGCGGGGCGAGAGGGGGGGGGGGGAGGGCAGCTCGTATGAAAAATAAATTCCAATTAAAATCAATTGACATTCTTCACGTGTGCGCGTTCGGGAATCTCGCGCGGCTCACGCTCCCCGTTACGTACAATCGCATTTTAAATCTGCTTGGCCATCGCTTGACGTTTTTAATTACATTAGAGATAGGACACCTTGGGCCCTTCGGGCTCCAATATCCCCGCGGGCTCGGCAGCGCCGTATTCATCTCGCTGATTATTCATTAAGTGCGAGGGAGAGAGGAGAGAGAGAAGAAGAAGCCTCCTATCGAAAAGATGCCTCCGAGCGGAGAGCGAGAGGCTCCGATTTTTGTTAATGCGTAATTGAATTTACAGCGCGGCGGCGGCGCTCTATTAGATCCTATCTGGGGCCCGTAGATCCTCCGACGACGCGACAAGTGCTGTATATATATACACAGTATATGCGCGCGAGGGTAGGCGTTCGATTCGAGTTCCATTTATTAGCGCTCTCTCTCTCGGCACACCTTCGCCGTTCGTCTTTGTGCTCTCTCGACTGCGCATATATATATATATATGTAACGTAAGGGTCCCCGCTCATTCGCCTCAGTCTGCGTATATCTGGATCTAACGCGCGCGCCTACGTAAGCGACGTTCAATTACCCCGCTTTGCGCGCTTTGGCGCGAGCGCGACGACGAGAGAGTGTCCCGCTCAGGGGCGTTCGATTGTCCGCGGCGATCAATCAATTTCTCCTTCTTGATATGCCTTCTTCATTATAGTTATCCCGCGCCGATGAATTTCTCTTTAAACAGACGCCCGGCTGAATTATGTATGCGATAGCTCTCGCTCTCCGCTTCCTTCGCTTTTCTGTGCTTCCTTTTTTTTTTCCTCCTTCTTTTTCTTTTCACGCTTCCGAGAGAGCAGCAGCTCCCAAGCTCTTATGTATAGAAGGGGGAGCGCGCGCGCCGGTAATTATTCCCGTCGGGAAGAAAAAATGAAAAGGATGTTAATTGCCTTTATCGCGCGCGAGCCTGCTAATCATTATTGAATTGACGTGCGGCTTAAAGTGTGGGGAGAGAATGAGAGGAGAGAGCGAGCACGATTAAAGTGGAGCTGGGCGAATCGACTTCGAGCGCGATAATCGCACGCGACTTTATTTCGAGGGGTTAAAGACTTTGCTGAGAGCTAAATTTTCGTTCTGGTCTTTCGATCGGACGGTACTTTCATGTTGGTTGTTACTAGTTTATCCTACACCGAAATGCCCTTTCGAGAAGCTCAGAATTTTGGACCCGATATGAGCGCCGGGAAAAGCAACCCGGTTGCAAAGATCCTATAAATTCCAATAGAAAGGGTGCAGAAACCGCATAACCTATGCGGTTTTTGCACCCGGATCTATGAGATTTTATTAGTTTTTATAAGATCGTTTCAATAGGGAAGGCTCACCCGTAACAATGAATGTGATTGAAACTGTCTTGAAACGCATCACCCTTGGCACTTTCTAAGAAATTTAGGAAGCTCCGAAGACAACTTTCAACGGCTGCGGAAAATATGCGCCAGGGATATAAATTCGACAAGGCCTCGCACCAGCCAGGCATCGCTCCGGGACGGCGCGACGTATAAACCAGACTAAAACGCGTGAACCTGTTTAGCGGAAAGCGTCAGAGGAGGTGTCGCTCGGTAAAAAGACGGCGGGCGGCCCTTTACCGGGGCGATATATCCATAATCTTGCACGGCTCGCAGGAAGTTGTAATATTCTGAGAAATGAGAGTATTTCAAGGCAGCACGTCGTGCATTGTCACTTAACGAGGTGGCCGCCCCCGGGCAAATTGTTAACGCGCGCGCCCGCTATCGGCTAAGCGCGTGGGCAGAAAAGCGAGCGAGAGAGAGAGAGAGAGAGCGAGGGCCGATTGTTATAATTGTGCGCGCAGCGACGATGCTTTACGGTTGCCGCTCCGCGCGCCTGATGCGAATGATTTGTTCGATGCGACGTCGAATTCATACTTTCTAACGAGCTCTGGAAAGCGCGCGCCTCTCTCGCTGCCCCGCCGCTGCAGTTTAATCTCGCGTATTTCAGCGCGGGCTCTCCCCGGCTGTCCTTATAATGCACCGTTAACGCTGAAAAATCCCGGCCGCCGCCGCGCGTCTCTTGCGAAATTAAAGAATTACCATTGTTTATGGAGGCGAGAGGCCCCCCCTGCAATTTACTTTCAATAATAGATGTTTACGAGCTTTGGCTCGCGCGCGGATGAGAAATCGAAAGCGCCGCGGAGCCGCCGCGATCTATTTTAGCATTGTGCGAAGTGGATCGGGGATTCATAAATTTTCTAAAGAATACTTTATCTTTGTCAGCTGAATAAACTCCCGAGCGTAATATGTGCATTTGGAAAATTTATCCGGTATAAAAATTACGACGGCGCGACGTTCTCCGTTCCTGTGTTCTTTTGTTACCGACGCCGAGTGAGAGAGAGAGAGAGAGAGCGACCTATTGAAAAGCGGCAAGAGCGCATAATTCATTAGCGCCGCTTGAGTAGCCATTAATTTTGAGAAACAGATGTCTCGCGCGACTCGAGCATTTTTCGGAGCTTAATCGCGCGGGGGACACTCGTCGCCCGGCTATAAATACTTAGTGCACAATTCTGGCGGCCACTCAAGATCGCGAGAGAGCAGATCGAGCTCGCGATTATTTATCCCGCGCGCCGCCATCTGAAATTAAATTCGCGAAAATATTTCTGCTCTCTTTCGCAAATTTTCTATTAAATTTTCCCGCGACATTCGTTATATAGTCGGGGCGGCGTTAAATTAGCTCTCCCGGGAAATAAAATCTGTTCTTAATATTAGCCGCGACGAGCTTCTCACCCGCCGACACGCGTATTTCATCCGTTTTTATTCGCCGCGCAAGGAAATCGCTCGCTCTCTCTCTCGCTCTCCTTCGACGCGTCGATTGCACATTCCCGCGTCTTTTCCTCGGAGCGTCGCCCGCGAGTTTGATGCGCATCACGAAGCCTAGGCTGATCGCATTCCGCGATTTCTGCGAGCCCGGCATAATGATGAAAAAAGATTCTCTGAAAATAACTGACTGCGCTTTCACCCGCTTTTCTATTATTTTATCCTTGTACGGCCGGGAAAACCGCTTGATTAACATTTTTAGTATCTGCATGCCTATCGCGCTGAATAAAAGAAGGCGCAGCCGAGTGTAAGTGAGTTATTTGAAGACGTCGAATTCGTTATCCAAATAAACGACGTGGGCGTCTTTATTATTACATAAAATTCAGTGTTAATAAGTTCGGGACGAGCCGAAAATGACGTCGAGTTCGGTTAGTTAGAACTCGGGTGGACAAAATAATTCGAAACAGTCGAATGCAAATCGCGTCTTTTCAGTTGAACTCCGGTCAAGAAAGAGAGATAGAGTCGTCCGTAGACACAGGCTTGGACGACAGAGAGGGAGAGAGAGAGAGAGAGAGTCCTGGAGTCGGGGTTAGCGGCAACTCGAAATTCCCATCAACAAATTCCAAGTTGAGCTCTATATCTATAGGAGCGGGGCAGCGCAGCATCCGTCGACGGCACGGTTAGTTTGCTTGGTGGTCACGCGACAGAGGGGGGGGGGGGCGAGAGAGGGCAAGTCTTGCGCGTCTTGTAGCTAAGCGTCATGCAGTTGCCGTTGCCAGGACACTTGGCGACGACCCATCCCTCATCCTCGCGCCGCGGCGTCCGAGCTGTCCGCTCCCAGGCGTTGTCCAGTCACCCAACTCTCTCCCTCCCTCGCTCTCTACCTCTCTCTCTCTCCCTCTCGCTCTCGCTCTCTCTCTCTCTCTCCGGCAACTTCTGTTATTATAAGTTAACCCTGCAGCCCCTTGTAGCCACCTCGGTATATACGTACACAGGCGCACTTCTCTTTCCTCCTCAGATTATGGCCATCAGCCAGCGACCCGAGATCTGGGTAACGTGGTCTCCTTCTACCTTCTATCTCCCTCGGCCGCCGCGTCCCTCTCATCTTTCTGCTCGCTGCTGCTGCCGCCGCCGCCGCTGCTGCTGCCGCTGCTGCTGACCGGCGCCTTCGAACTTTGGGCTTCGTTTGTATAAGGAAGTGTTCGTCCGCTCGCGAAGAATAACACGTTCTGCCTCTTGACCGCTCCCCGAGTGCGCCGGCCCTGTAATAAGTAGACTCGTTGCGCATTCCGAAATATACATATCGAATTCTCGAGGGTATACCAGCGCCCCGTCGAGAGTTTTCACTTGCCCCGTTAAGAATCTGACGATGTAATCATCGGATTGTCTAATCGTTTTGCGGCAATTAAAACAATACGATATAATAGTGTCGTTTTAAAGTTAAAATTTATCAATCGTCTATACATGGCTTTTTCAGATTAAATGATTCTTTCGACAATGAGCTGCAAACTAATATTATTAAATTTTTTTAAACGCCAGCTGCGAAAATAAAATGTCAATCAAATTGAGAATAAGTCGAGTAAATAAAAGATAATAGACTTAGATGTACGTCAAAAAATGTTTTTTACCCAAAAGCACCATATTTATTTAAAACCGCGGCAGAGAAATACTCGTAGATTTTCTAACGATAACCCAGAAATCTCCGGGATCTAAAATGGAGAAATTTGTTTCCCAGCCCGCGAAATAACGCGCGCGTAAAGCTTCATTTTTCCGCATACATACCCCGGCAGAAAAGGCGCGCAGTATCCGATAGCGGAGCTTGGGTGGGGGACGGGGGGAAAAAAAAAAGTCGGCGCGCGAATCCATCCACGCGCGAGCGATCGCTTAAGCCTTTTGAAAGGGGTAAACCGCGGGGGCAAGTATATCGCGCTCGAGCACCCGCGGAGATCTCGAAGCGCGGGGCGAGAGAGGCTCTGCCGAAAAGGGAAACAAAAAAAAAAGGTAGGAGAAAAACGCAAAAATCGCTCCCCCTCCATTCGCGGGCGCGCGCACACCTTCCTCCCGGATTAACGTTTTTTCGGGTTAAAAAGCGCGTTGCGGCAGAGAGAGGGAGCGGGGGCGATAGACTTCGCGCGGCGAGAGGAAGCGAAGAGCGGCGGAAAAGGGAACGGCGGAAGAAAGAAAAGAGAGAGAGAGAGAGAGAGAGAGCCGCGAAAGCGAGAGTGCCGGCGGCCCGTACGTGGAAAGAAGAGGGTGAGAGGGTGCGCCGAGCGAGCGGCGGAACTGCTTTACGAGTGCAGAAAGTTGCTTTGGGGATATAAAGCAAGCGCGTCGCAAATAACTTACAATCAACCTCCCTCCCTCTCCCCGCCCCGCTCTCTCGCTTTCTTCTGCTGCTGCTGCTGCTGCTGCTGCCGCTGCCGGTCCTCCGTGTCGCGGCGAGGAGCTGTTTACCTTTGCGGCATTAGCGTTCGATTTAACTGCGCCGCTGCCCCGAGAAAAGGCAATTAATGTCCCGAGCACTGCCGGCTCTCGCTCTCTCTCTCTCTCTCTCTCTGGCTGCGTAAGCGCTCTGCCGTTCGAGATGATGAGCATTGCTGTTATTGTGCTGGCTGGTAATTTAATCTAAGCTAGAACCTTTTAAAACAGCTGTTTATTATTAGGCGGCTGTGCATTTCCCAGTGAAACTTTGTTTTAATGGAGTTTGCTATTGATTCATTGTTATAGATGTGCCTTCTCTCGTCGCTTCGAGCGTCTACAGGGCAGAGGGACTTCAATTTTGCAATACCTTTTTCGAATAGGAAGACTGTCGAATGTTAATAATAATAGTGCTTTTGTAAATATAATGATTTACAATTGTTAAATATATTTATCAAATTACTCGTGCGATCAATGGACGGCTGAACGAGTCAGTTTATATCATTGAACTCTGGAAATTTATTTATAGCGAAATCCGTCAATGTTAAACGAGGCATTCGATAATTAAGAAACAGCAATTTGTCATATCTTTATAAACAAAAACTACTGTATCCAAGGGAAACTGGTTTACCAGATCTATCCATTATACTTTAAGCGCTTTAATAAAAACTGCAATACCACCGCCTGCAAATAAATCGCAATTACGATTTGCTGATTGCTAATATGACGAATAATTTATTTAAAGCATAAACCCAATCAATTAAGCCCCGGAATATTAACAATCCTCCCCATAAAAATAAGCCTATTAGAGGAAAGATAATTGCGCTAACTGTAACCGGCGCCGTAATTCCTAATAAACTAATAACAAAGAGTAAAGCAAAAGATTATTGGAATCGAAGCAGCAGCCAGCAGCAGCCAGCACCGGCATAAAAGCTCTTTTCGGTGTACGCGATATTCAAGGTGATATTTCCCGTATACGGAGAGGAGCGGCCCCCGGATTGTATATACAAGCGACTTCCCGAGTGTTAATTCAAAGGTATTAGCAATTAACGAGGAATTACTTCCTCGAGGGTGCATAAAAGAGAGGCTGCTGCCTCGACTGCTTTTATTTCGCCTGCATTTTAAGGAAGCGTAACGGCCATTACGACCGCCGCCTCCCTCCTCTCTCTCTCTCTCTCTCCTTTCTTCGCTCTCGCCTCGCGCGCGTATCGGTGTGCGCGCGTTATATGTGCCGGGGAGCGCCGGCTGTCAGGGCAAACGCGCTCGTTTACGGTCCCCAATGAGAGCGAAATGAGCGAAGCCGCGCCGAAAGCTCGAGCAAAAAAGGCGCGAGAGAGAGAGAGAGAGAGAGAGAGAGCAACAACGCGCTAGGGATACTTTATGCGAGACAATATTGAAAATAAATCGATAACTTAATTAAAGCCGGTAGCCGGGCGCGTAGTCCGTCGGGAATCGGCGCGGTTAATCAATTCACACCCGAGAGCCCTCCTCTCTCTCTCTCTGTCTCTCTCTCTCTCTCTCTCGCTCCTGACTCGCGGCCTGAAAACAGCTCGCGCGTATGCGCATAACAATCCGAGCCGTAAAGCAAAGTATCAAGCGGTGATTTCATTAACTTATCCGGCGGGGCCCCGCGCATGCGTGACTCGGGGAAGTAAGGCCTCTGCCAATTACAGATCTCTCTCTCTCTCTCTCTCTCTCTCTCTCTCGGGCCCTTTCTTCTGCGAGCGATATTTCGCGCGTTTTGCCGTCTTTTTGCAAAGGGGGGAGAGAAGACTCACGCCTCGTTATCCGGCCGCGCCGGGCAGAGAGCCACTTTATGGCGAATTTCTGTGTCGAACGGTAATGTTATCGCCGAGGCGTATTTCACGCGTTCTTAAGGCTGTTCATTTGGCGAGGACGACAGAAGGGAGGCTAAGCACTTAAAAAATTGCGAGCGACTCGCGGTATATTTTCGCCTGCCCTTCCTTCTTTCTCTTTTCTTTTTCTTGGCGGGCTCTCCTTTCTCTCGCTTCGCGATTACGCTCTCTCTCTCTCTCTCTCTCTCTCCGCCTCGCTGTATCCGGCATGTGCAAATAATGCCGAAAGTTATTTGCTCGGGAATTTATCGGGGAGTACGAGGAAACGTCGCGTCACATTACCGAGTGGCCTTCGCGAGTTTTATTTGAGGCGCGCCGAACGAAAATATTATTTTAAAGGAGCGTGGAAAATTCAAGAGGATTGACACGCGTGCTTTGCAAAATCTTGAATGTGATCTTGGCGGGAAGAAGAATTTCTTAAGTAGCAGATCAGATTTTTACAATATTGCAGGTATTAATAATCTTCCTTTAGTCCACTTTGTAAATACATGTTTTATAATCGAATAAAATTTTAATAAAAGATAAACTCGATCATTCGCAGCAGCGACGCATTCCCTCCAAAAAGCCAATTGACTTATTGCAACGTCAATTTTGAATTATAAAACGCATAAATATTTGAATCGCAAAGCAAGCTTACCGTATATTAAAAACCTGTCCCGCTCGCGTCGCTTTAATTATTCCCGGTGCGGAGACAAAAAGCCACGAGCGCGTGCTCATAAAGGAGAAATTTTATTTCCCGCAGCAATCAACCGTGCTTCTTTTTTCCAATCCCTCCCACAATTATAAAAGCTCCCTTCCGATGCTCGCCGCCCTAAACAACGTCAAAAGTAAACTTTCCCCGGGTAAAATTAATCGACGGCTAACATCGCTCCTCTCCTCTCCTCTCCGGCCTCGGCATATTTCCGAAAAGAGAGCTCGCGACAATTAAATCCACCGTTTTAAATCCGAGCGCGCGACGACGACGACGACGACGACGGGGAGCTGCAGCTCCGCACGGCCGTGCATGAAAAAAGCGCGGCGTATATTCGCTATCGTTAATCCGCGGACGTGCACGAGCGAGGGGGGAGGGGGGGCGCGGCGCTTTTTTTCCTCGCGACGCGCAGATTGTCGCGCCCCCGCGCTTTCTCGCGACGACGCGCGCACACAATTTCGTTAAACGGTTTTCCGTGCAAGGTGCGCGCCATTAGGCGAAACAACGCGGCGAGACGAAACTACAACAGAAACTAGCGAGTGCGCGCTGCGAGGAGCAAGGAGAGAGAGAGAGAGAGTAAGGGAGAGAGAGAGAGAGAGCGAGTAGGTATATGCGAAGGGGACAATAGATATCCGGCGGGACAGTACAATGGTCATTGTAAATCAGGGCATTTTAAAAATCTGACGGGATATATGTTGACTCGGGCCTCGTATATCGAGTCACGCACCGACTCTCGGCGGGCTCCTGCATATTTCTGGTCAGTTTGTGCGCGCGCCCATTAAATACAGCATTATGCTCCCGCTCTCCCCTCCCTCCCCGACGTCCTCTCCCCGGCTTTGGCGCGCGTAATGCTGATTGCCGGGACGTATTCCCCCGGCGCGCCATTTTTGGCAAGTTGTTTTTCGTCAGGGAGAGCCCGGCTCATCTGATTTCTCTCTCTCTCTCTCTCTGCTTTTTTTTCTCTCCTCCCCGCGCTCCGAGGAGCTCTTAAACCTCCGAGATCCGAGGCGATTATATGCACATAGGAAAGCGATCGTGTCGCTCGATAACATTTGTTACGCGGGCAAGCGGCTCGGCCTCTCTCGATCGCCGTAAGCTCCCGGTGCTTCTTTTGCTGAGCGATTGTAGGAAGTGAAGCGCCGAGAAAGAGAGCGAGAGAGAGAGAGAGAGACTGCTGCATCGCTTACTGTTTTCTTAAGGATCGTAAGGATTTCGATTTACGAGGATTCTTTGCCGGGAGGTGCATTTTCGCATGCGGCTGAAATAGCTCTGCTTAAGCGCATTGCATTATTAAAAAGTTGCTCGTTGAATTTAAACATTGGATGGAGATGCCGGGGTAGCTCGGCTCGCCGTAACGGCTGTAATAATACGAACTAAATTTTTTTGTCTCGAAACAAGAGAGCTGTAAAAATTTGGTATCATTAAATATTTTCGAACTTTAAAAACCAATTCTAATTAGTATTTGATATCATTTTTACTGATTAACTTGTTAATTAAATGGAATTTTTTTTCGAATAATACAACGCGAAACTGTTATTATAGCTTAAAATTTCGGTACAAAAATAAGGTAATAATTTCAAATTTTTTTCAACAATTTTTTTTACAATTTACAAAGTTTCGCAAACCTTTTAATAGTTTATACATATATTGGAGCAAATGAGCGTAAACAGTGATTTCAGTTTCTTGCAGTCCAATAATTATAGAAAGCGCTCCCTATTTTCAGCTCGTATAACTGCACTCATATCGCCTCGCTTCGACAATGAATTGTTTATTCATTCCTCAACTCAAATAGAATGCGATTTCCACATGCAAATAACGTTTTGAAAACCATCAAATTAACTCGCCGCGCGGCGGCAGCCTCGCCTGATGTCTCAATTTAGCTGAAAATACCCCGCCGCCGCTGTCCGCCGCGGCGAAAACGGAATAAGAAAAACGCGTTAAAACGCAGTCGTTTTTTTTTTTTCCCCACGGCGGCGGTATAGCGGGCGCGTAAAGCGAGCGTTTACCGGAGGGGGGCAGGCGGAGGCTAGAAAAACCAAGGGACGAAATGCCGTGGCGGCGCACGTGAGAATCGGGAGGTGACGATGAAAGAAGAGCGGATCGGGAAGAAAGGAGAGAAAGCGAAAGAGAGAAGCACGCGGGGAGGAATTTTCACGAGCGCGGCACGCTCGAGGCTCCCACATAAATACGCCCATTCGCGCGCCCTCTCTTGCATACTATTACATCTATCCCTCTCTCGCTCGCTCGCTCGCGCTGAAAAAGCGAGATTGGCCCCACTTATACGACTTGCGCAAGCGGACGATGCAACCTGCAATTATTCGCCGTAATAAAATCGCCGCCGCCGCCGCCGCTGCTGTCTAGCCGATAAATAGCCCGGCGAGCGAGAGCGAGTGTGCAAAACGCTGTAAAAGCCAAGCGCAAGGAGCTTGAGAATAGGAGCCGAGCAGCAGCGCGGCCGGGAGAGCGCGGGAGGCGCCCAAGGAGAGCCATGAGAAAGGGTGCTGTGTGTGACGCGCGCCAGAATTTTAGATGCAATTTTACCGGAACGCCGACTTGGGAACTTTGGATTTTTTTTTTTTTTTTTAGATACCGCCGCCCGGCAATTGCCATTTTTCTGGATTAGCGGTTTTCTCCAAGCTGTTTTGTATATAGATACCGATTCGAACTCTTTGCGAACGTTTTTTTTTTTTTATTTCTGTAGCGCACTTAATTTTTTCAAATCAATAAATATAAAGTGAAATTCGAACGAGCAGCTTTGATATTTAGTAAAAATAATCAAAATTATTCCTACGGGTAGGTCAATAATTTCAGAACCGGTATTTAATTCACTTCTTATTTCAGTACATTCTATTGATAAGCATAACTAACTTATAGTTTTTAGATATAAAGCCTTAAATTACATAAACGCCCGTGATTAATTATCCTGCAATTATTACTACACCCTAAAACCACTCCGTCTGGAGACAAATCAAACCAGTTAATCCATATGCATTTAATATCTGCTAATTTCGAGTAAAAGAAAAAGAAAAAGAAAAAGAAAAGGCGCCACAAACTTTTCTCTCGAAAAGGCTAAGTTACGCCTCGTAGAAGCGCCGTTTATCGGCCGGGCAGTCGATTCCGAACAGGATACGCTTATACTAATTCCCGAGCGCATGTGGACGCTGTAAATCTATCCGTCGACGGGTTTTCCAAAGTAGTTTACCCTCCGCGGTAGATATATCGAGATCATAAGCGGGGGTAATTAACGGCCGACTAATGTATCGATTACTTACACCGATTGCGATCGGCGTTTAATGCAAAATTATGACACTTCCTTGCAAATACCGCGAGCACGCACCGATTCCGGGGGATTTCCGCGGAAGCTCCGCGCGCTGCGTCGCTTCGTATTATATAGGAATTGTTTCTCGTCGCCGAACCGCTCGATTCGATCGTTTTCAATTTTTCGTACGCTTTCTTGCCGATCGCCGCCGGTGTCTTAATGCGCGGAGAATTCTTTAGAAAGTTTAATTGCAGGAAAACGGTTACTTCGCTGATTACACATTGCAGGTTGTAATTACTGAATTCTTAAATTTTTTACTCGCGCATTAAATAGCACTTTGACGCGAATAGAATATTATATAAACGTCATTATTGAATAATAATGAGGACATTATTAGAAAAGCAATGCGTTCCCCGATTACACAAGTGTTATATAATTGCATTGGATAAAGCATAAAAATATCCGAAAGATTCGGCAAGATTTATAAAGTCAAAAGTTTAAAACTAGGAGGGAAAACTCCGCGAGCAAGTAAGGAGGAGGGAGGAAGAAAACGGGGGGTTGGTGTCGTGCTCGCCCACAGCTAGAAATCCGAACGTTAACAAGAGGTTACGTTTAGGGAAGTAAGCAATAATTTATTCCGCCGGGGAGAAGTGAAGCATGCATATTCTAGATATATTATAAATAATTACTCAATTATATCTTTGAAAAGGCGATGAATAAAGATGTACCGGCCGTCGGCGGCCGAGGAGAGGGTAAACCGGGGCTAATAAAAAAAAAAAAGCTCGCGCTGAATATTCAAACGCAACAAACTAGGTACCGACGGTTATGGCGAGCGCGAGAAAGAGAGCCCCCCCCCCGCGGAAAGGGGGCGAGGGGGTGGCAGCAGGCTTATTTCAAATGGAGATCCGTATTACACCCCTCCCCGCTCGCGCGAGCGCGCGCACTTTTCGTTCCGGTTTCCGTCGAGTTTCGACACTCTCAAGGCGCCTCTTGGCAACAAATCCATTTCCGGTGGGTAGGAGGAGCCGAACTATTAAATGTTTCGCCGGCCGTCACTTAGAGCCGCGGCGGCTCCCGCTAATAAAGCTCCGGCTTGCGATTGCGTTTTAGCAATTCAGCGAGCTTCGCTCGTGCATTAACGAGTGGACGTTCTTCCTTTCGGCCGGCAATTATGTGCATTCGAAATCGGTGCTCCAGCCAAATTGGCGGCCGCTGCTTTTCGCCTAATGCATATCGCGTCGCTCTCTGCTCTCTCTCTCTCTGTCTCTTTCCCTCTCTCCGCGACGCGATATAAACACGGCATTAGCGAGGCGGGAAATCCGAGCGGTCGCGGCGGCGATAAATATCAATTTTTATCTTGGAAAATAGAGGGCGCGCTAGTTTTTTTTTTTTTTTTTATTTGAGAGGCCGTAAAGGGACTTTGATTTTAGCGCGCGGAAGCGTTATTTATAATTTCTTTCTCATTTAATGCAGATGTTTTACGACACTTTTGTCTGACTTGCCGTAAAGTTAAAAAACTTTATAGAGGGCATAAATTTGTTGACCGGACACGATAAACTTTAAAATATTACGGAAATGAAAAGCTTTTGCCGCCTGCTACACATACGGGGGGAGGGCCGCAGAGCTCGCCGCCCTGCGACGGCGGAGGCTCTCCTTTTCCGCGCAAGATAATGCGCCTGAAATTTACGGGACGTTGTTGCTGCCTGTGCCAGTGTGCCGCGGGCTTTTTTTTCTCAATTCTAGAAAGATACACTAAATTTAATTCGCGTTAACCCGCCGCTATTTTATCGTTTGCTCTCTCTCTCTCTCTCTTTCTCTCTCTGCCGCTTTCCTCATTTTCGAGGACGACCACTAAATATTCCGTCTATCTTGACCATTCAGCGAATTCTATTTGTTACGATGTCCGAACTATTAAGTCTTCGTGTCGAGTACTGCGTTTAATGTCAAAATTTTTCGTATACTGTAAAAAATTTATTTTAGACGGCTTAAAAATATTGTAAAATTTAGTAACGGCCAAATATTTAGTAGAAATAAGCCTACGAGGAATCCGCGACCGTTGAAGCCGAGCTGCCGAAATCTCGGTTTTGAGATCGGGACTTACGGGGAATTTCGCGTAGCCGAGCTCCCCGGCAACTCATTCCCCTACTTGAGACGCGTCTGCGAGTAGAGCTCAGCTAGGGTTAAAACCCGGTTGGCGACCGCGGTGGTGGCGCGCGAAACTAGCTCTGCCGCCACTATATAAAGATGAACGAAACCCCGGCTCGGCAGATTTTTCCGATGGTACACACCTGAGCGAACGACACAGTAACCGATTATAATTTACGTTTTAATAAAGTCAATATATTTTATCTAATATTAAAATTAAGAAGAGAATGTATTTTATTGTCGACGAAAAACCCAATGTCTCCTGCAGTACTTTCAATAAAACGTGGATGCAGATCGAATCGAGACTTCCAGGCGGAGCAATAAGGCAATATAATTCGAAATCTCGTTCGATTCAAATAAATTTATATATTTTTAGCGAGAGCCCTTTATTTTAAAATTGCATTACCGTCCGAGGAGCGCCGGGATTTTATCGGGGCACCATTTTCCGTCTGGGCGATTTTTCGCCTAGACAGACGCACTCCTTTCCTCCCTCAGACGTGATTGGCTTCTGATAGAATTACGAAGGGTGGACCGAGCGACTTGGCCGCTTGTGCGCGCCTTCGCCAAGGGTGTTCTTTCTCTCTCTCTCCCTCTCTCTCTCTCTCGGCAACGCAGACGGAGAAAGAGAGAGAGAGCTATTTTTGAATAAACTCGAGAGAGACTAAACAAAGGCGATCCGAATATACAGTGCCATATGCGATTGCCCAACTTCTCTTTGGCTTTTATAAGCGGCGATGCTCGCGAAATGCTAAATCGAACTTTAAAAAGCAAAGTGTTTGCTTTATGAATCACGCGAGGGATCGGTGGAGAATCAAAGGTATTGTTTGCAGTTATACTTCTACTTGACAAAAGCGCCGGCTTTTATATTACATCATTATAAAGTTTTTATTGTAATGACGATCGACTTTTCGCGTCATTGAATTCGTAAGAATATCCCTTTATTCTTAAACAAAAAGTAAAATCTTATATGAAAAGGGCTAGAAATGGCTAAGCGTGCATTGTAAAATCATTTGAAATTTTAATCGCGCCGCCTGCTTATATTTTATTATTTATTTTAATAGACTTGAAACCGTTAATAAGTCGACAGCAGATAAATTATTGTACAACAGAATTATCGAATGAAAGTTTATCGGAGCGAGCGTTTCTACAATTTTAAAATCGGGCCGTGTCGATAAAAATGCCTCGAATCATTAAACCTCGGTCTCGCTGTTTATAATTTAGTCAAAACACACAAGCCGAGAGAGGAATCATCGGGCATTCAACAGTCGAATAAACGCGCGCGTCGGCTCAATCGGCAAAAACACGCTTTTCAACTCCTACACTTCCCATAAAAACAAAATCGTCACGCGCGTTAACACTCCCCGCGCGTAAATCATCGCGAGGGGCATTAAAAACGATGACGCCCAACACATACGAATTAGCCGCGTCGACGCTCGCCGCGCGGCTGCGCTCGGAATCATCGGCGCTTTAAAAAAAAAAAAAAAAAAGAAAAAAAAGAAATCCCTCGCACGCGCGAACGTTTAGTCAGTCGCGTGCGCTCTCGGTGCGGTGTGTTCCGAGCGATGTGTCTCGCCCTCGACCCTCGAGAGAGAGAGAGAGAGAGCGCGCGGCGCCGCAGATAAAGACGAGGAGATTGAAGGTCGAGGGTGGCTCGATCATCTCTCCTCGGGGCTCGAAATTGAAAGATAGGAGCGGCGCAATTTCCTTCGCCGCGATTCCATAATTTTATTGGCAATTTGCGAGCCATTACGGCGAGAGAGGGAGAGAGAGAGAGAGAGAGAGAGAGAGAGAGGCTGGCAGATGCGTTGACGGATTTCCGCGCGCCCGCATATAAACGAGCGAGAGGGAAAGAGTCAGTCGGATGATGATGATATTGGTCCGCGGGCATGTAAATATACGCGCGGTAAATAGAGCTATTCCAGTGCGTGTGTGCGAGCGAGCGTTACTGGGTTTTAGGGTTATGGGTGAAAACGTAATCTCCGTACGCGAACGAATTTACGAGTGGCGTTACCATTGATTTGATGACTGTTTTGCACGCGGCGGCCCGCTGCGCAGCTCCCTCTCGCTCTTTCTCCCTCTCTCTCTCTCTCGCTCTCGCTCTCTCTCGCTCTGGGCTGCAGAGAGGCCGGGCAGCATGTGGCTGACCAACTAAATATTTTGAACGACTCGCGCGAGAGAGCGCGTTGTTTGTGCACGCCGACCGCCGCCGCCGCCGCCGCTGCCGCTGATAGTCATGAGTTACTTCGTTGAAAGTGAGCGGAACGCTTTCATTTCGCCAATGACACTGTTCCAATGACGAGTAATCCGATTTGACGCGAGCTCGATGGAGAGAGAGAGAGCATTTTCCCGCTCGCGCTCCGTCTCTCTTTTTTATTTGCAATGATTTTTCCCGCACGCCGATGCTCTCGCTTTCGACGGGCTCTGGCATTCCTTGCGGCTGGGTTTAATTGCCGCGCGATGGTCGATGATCGTCATCGGGGGGTAGTTTATTAGTTTGTTGATTTTTTCCCTTTTTCGCTGTTTTTTACGGGTGGATTTTTTTTTTTAATAAATATAAAATTGGTTTCTATTGTTGGTTTTCGGCATTTTTCTTATTGTTCAGCAGTTCGCGGCCCGTTTCTTTGACTTTAAAAAATTGAAAAATATACAATCTGGTATGCTAACAGACAGATTTGTTTCTATTCCCCGAAATTCAAATCTATAAAATATATAGAAATTTTTATGTTTTGCTTTTCAAATACAGAATATTTATTCATTGGACTTTCGTTTCGAACTCTCGCTGCGTTTTAGATCAAAGAAGTGAAAAAGAAATCTGATTTTAGTGAACGAGGTATTATTCTCAAAAAAATTACTAATTTCATCTATCACGCTAAAACCAGCATACATAAAAATCTTAAAATATACGAGAGGTATATAACCCCTCTAAAATATTTGTCCCAATAGCAAACATGCCCAGCAATCCATCTCGCAAAATCACTATAGCCGCGAAATCAGCGCCCGAAAAGCTTATCAACGAGTCCTCACCCCAACTGGACAAAGCATAATGGACGGACACCAGCCAAGTATACGCACACACACACGCAGGCACTCCTTCACGCGGCTAAGAGCGAAAAGTAGTCGCGAATCTCCCCGGAGTGCAGCGTGATAAACACGCTACATTTTATGCGCATTATTTTGGGCCCCCGCTTATCGGACGCAGAAGGAGAGAGAAGAGAGACTGGCGGAAGATCGAGGGGAGCGGCGAGGGTCGTCATCGTCACCCCCTTCATCTCTCTCTCGCGACCCCCGGCGCGCATACACACATCGGCCCGAAGCAGACACGTGCGCGAGAGCACAAACATGTCTTAATGAATGCATTTTTATTTACGCGCCTACGGTATCGCGCGCTCTCGCCGCCCGGGTAATTTATGTATCCAGTCTGGGATGAAGTCGCCGCGGGTTTTAATAATGGCCCCGCGCGATTTTCATTTTTATTTTACGCGATAATGGAGGACGTATATATAGTATGTACACGTTATTGGATTGCGAACGCGAGCTTTTCTAATATAAAATGGGGTAGGAAGATTTTATTATGCGATTTCGACTCGTGGCTCGACTTGCGGAGCTGATTAATTGGTTTTCCGCGGAGCTGTTTGTTGATAATTCATGCGATGCGAGAAGAGGGAACATGTCTTTATTGCTTGGGAAATGATGTCGAAGTTCGCAAGATGTGATTCGATTTTTACCATTAACTCAATAAGTAGAAACGGCGGGATCTGCTCAGACATTCGATTCGATAATCTGATTCCGATTAACTTGCTTTTTAATCATGTTTTCAATTACTTTTAATAATTTTTATGTTTATAAAACAAAGTTAAAGGAATATGGAATTATTTTAAATAAAATGACCTTTTTTTAAATGGATTTTCTGAGAAGCAACATTTTTTTCAATTTAATTACATCAATACATGTTAAATTAAAGTTATTGATCAATAATTCGATTATTGAAAAATTAAATCTGGCTTAATCAATTGATGAATTTCTTTACTAAAGAATTCGTGATCTGAATGCAGAAATAAACTTTTCGTTCCGAGAAATAATACATTTTATAATGCACTAGAAAAGATTATGAAAGAATTTAAAAGTAAATTACAAAAATATTCGAAATTTAAATGCATAGGTTCATTTTGCTAGAACATTTCTTGACTTTATTCGATTTTCGAAATTTTGCATAAAGTACTTGATAATTTGCATATTATCAGTCGCGATCCGAAATTTTCACATTTTTACCTCCCGTTAATTTTCGAAAATTAATTTCCCGACCGCCGCGAACAATACATATAAAAGCCACGCACTCGCGCCCAGGCACAAATCGTCGCGCTCTTCGCGCAAAAAACTCCCGGTCAATAAAAATAATGATTTAAAAGTTTGACGGACAGTTTGAAAGACGTTAGCGGCAATTATGTAAGTACTCGAGCCGCGCGATAAATCCCAATGCGCGCATTGTCCTCCCGCGCTCTCGTCGCCGAATATTTCCAGCAATGAGAGAGAGAGAAAAAAAGCTGCCGCCCACGCTTGGCGGGCCGACTACACTACTCGAAGACCCAAGCTAGCATCAACACTCGATCAGGCCTCGATGTCAGTCGTCATCGGTGCGATGTCACGCAGCCCTATATCCGATGACTATCGCGTCCGGACAAGAGGCCTCTCGCGCTGCCCCCCCTTCCACCTGGACGGAGGGAGGGCTGCAGTCGAAATGGGAAAAACGAAGGGCCAGCGGGCGGCGGCGGCGGCAAGGGCTCGATAGAGGAAGAGAGAGAGAGAGAGAGGGAGTGCAGAAAGGGTTTCACTCTAACAGCAGTTATGCCCGCGCGCGACCCCCGGCGGCGCCACCCCCCTTTTCCGCAGAGCTCTGCCCCGGCTATGCATCGCGCGGGACGAGAGCGGCCGCGTACACAGCCCATCTTTTTTAATGTTAGGCAGTTATAGCCGGGCGCGTACAGAGCGCGTGCAAAAAAAAAAAAAAAACTTAGGTCAATTTTTATCACACAAACCGAGCGGCAGAGCGAGCGAGCGAGCGAGAGAGAAGCGGGCCGAGATATATGGACGAAAGGGAGAAAGAGAGCGGGTTAAAGAGAACGGGAGGCCAGGCTGCAGCGGCGGCGGCGGCGTCGGCGGCGTCGGCGGCGCCCATAAAAAATGCCTCTTTACGTATGGCGATTGGTCCGCGGCAACAGGGGTAATGCCGCTCGCGCACTTTTTTGTCCTCCCTTTTTTTCGTTCTGATGCGGGGAAAAAATGCGCGCCGCACGTCGATTGGTCGAGGGGACAGATGACGTAGTGAGCGACGTGCCACCCATCCGCGCACCGCTGCCTCCCTCCCCCACACCCGCGAGAGCGCCGGCGGGGGGAGGGGGAATCGCCCGAGTGCAGGTACGCCTGCAGCCGCCGAGCGAGCGAGCGAGCGAGAGTTCGTCCGTCTCGCTCCGGCCCGAAAGCACGAGTAAAAGAGAGAGGAAAAAAGCGGCGCGAAGGAACGATGTAGAGGAAAAAAAAGCGCGGCCCGAGAGGGATAGATAAAGAGAGAGAGAGAGAGAGAAGTGCACGCGCGCTGCATCGCCGGTCAGCCGCTGGCCCCCTCCTCCCTCCCCCCCACCAGGGGTCCTCCCGCCGCTGCTATCGCAACGCAGGTAGCGACTGAATTGGATGGAAATATCATTACATCGGAAAGCCCGTGGAAGCGGGCGGGGAGGGCGAAATAAAGAACGGGGGCGCGCACCGAGCCCGCAGATGGATAAAGAGAAATCTGTAATAGCGCGAGAAATCGAGGATGAGAGCGAAAGAGCGGAGAAAGCCGCCGCGCGGCCGCTACTCCGCTGAGTTAAGGGGCGACGATTCACACGTTTCGAGCTGCCGTTTCGAATGTTTGATTCCGCTCTTTCTTCCTTCTTTTTTTTATAAATACCCGACAAACTTTTGCTCCCCGCGCGAACGATCGAGCTTTAGCTTCTGATGCGGATTCGAGGTGCGCTTTTGATTCAAAAATTAAAATCTCCTTGGTTAAGCGAAAATCAATTTGCAAACGCAATTACGAGAATACCGAAGCTATCCATAATTGATGCGAAAGAAATGTTTAAACGTTTTTCCAAGCGTACCATCTTACTCGAATTGATTTTTTTTTAACGCGATGCGCTAAAGAGAACGTAATAAAAATATTTTTCAGGTCGCCGTGCAATTTCCAACATTTCTAAATAAACTTCTGTCTTGTTCACTACACGATATTCATCGAATAGTATTTTATTTCCCTCTATCTCTAAGCAGAGCGGACTACGGTTACCGTATTCACTTTTCCGTTCGGAAAAAATTCCCTCGGAAAAATCGTTCCGTAAACGATTTTCAGAGAATGGTCGATCCTTGTCTCTGAAAAATTTGCCCGGCCCGATGAAACGTTCCCTCGCATACCGGGGCAGCGCGGTTCCAGCCATCATTCGTCAATTAGCGCCGCCTTATTTTCAGTTGGAAAAATCGTCGGCAAAACGAAAAAATTCGTTGCAACGTACGCGAAGGTCTTTCTCCGCGCGAACGACGGCTCCGATCGTATATCAAAAAACGAAAAAAAAAAGCTAAAATTTTCAAGTATTTCCGAGAGTCAGAGAGCTGGGGAGGGTTGGCCGGGGGTCGACGCGGGGGTGAAAAAAAAAAAAAAAAATGTGTACGCCCCGGCTGTAACGGTATAACTTTTTCTATACAGGGCTTCAATAATAAAAATCGAGTAATCTACACCTGGTCGAAAATGACGAAATGATGATACAAGCACACACAGTCGCGCGGCAGACAGATATCTCTGGAGATGAAACTGCGGGGGGAGTTGGCACGCGCGACCGGTCAGAGGAGAGAGAGAGAGACAGAGAGAGAGAGAGAGTACAGAAAGCCCGATATGTATTCGTTTAACTCACGCGCGTCCCGATATGACATGATCGGCGCATTAACCCCTCGCTCGGTCTCGCTCTCGCTCGCCTGCATTTTTTCCTCTCGCCGCGATATCCTCCCTCCTCTCGACTCTTTTTCTGGCTGGCGCCTGGCCTGGGATGCGTTTTTATCGATTTGTTAGACCCCTGCCGCCGCCGCCGCCGCCGCCGCCGCCGTTGCCGCCGTCCGATGCCCCTGCACCGGCAGCTCGTGTATCTGTATGTACGAGCGGCCTTTCGGCCTCCACCGCCCCC
>UCOM01001564.1:0-39033 GCA_900474385.1 Ormyrus pomaceus
CCCGCGTAAAAAAAATTACGTTTGGGTAAACTTTACCCAAACTTTACTTTGGCACAACTTTACGATAGCATGGCCAACGAGACTTTCCCAAACTTTCGAATTTAATAATTTTTAATACCAAAACAAGTAAATTTAATTTCCAAATTTAATAAAAAATTCATATTAAAGCGATAAAAATAAAAAAAAAAATTTTCTGCACCCGTATTCGAACCCAGGACCTTCGGCTCTTTCGGCAAGCTCTTTACCGCTGAGCTATATATATATTATTTATTTTTTTACGCGGGGGACGCTTAATAAATTGAATTTGGCCCCTTCCTATATAGGATTCTCATATCGGTTGAATCTAACCGACATCTTTTTGGAAAATTAATAAATTTTTAATAATTAAGCATTCATGCATCGAGGGCAGGCAATGCGGTGAACTCTTACTAATAATGGAAGTAAAGAAAAATTTTACGACTTATGATGCGTTTACAGCTGTAAAATTTTAAATAATGATTTCTAAATGTATATTCAATGCATATAATTAAACATTTTAGAAGGTTTATGCGTTTCTTACTCCTCTTAGGTTCATGGTCATTATTTAAGATTAAATAAAAAACAATTGGTCCAAAATGTATTAATAAAATAAAAAAATTTTTTTAGCTGGCATATACGCGGAGAAAAATTTTCTAGTAAAAATTACAATAGTGCATTTTAATTTGATCACAAACTGTAAAAATCTAAAAAGATACCGTTATTATTATCTTCAATTACAAAAATTTGCTTCCAAGTTTAAAATTCGTACGCAGCAGCATAAATCTCATCTAAGAATGAAAATTTGAGCAATCGATTTTCTTAATAACGCGCGGAAAAGATCTATAATCTCGATCCCCGATGATTAGTTCCACGCAATAAATCCCGTTGACTTCATCAGTTGCCGCAACGACGCTCGCGACCCGTTTTAAAAACGATACAAAAATACAAAAGGTTATACTGCCTTATAAATAACCGTCTCGCAGAGCGATTGCATTGCGCTCGCGCGCGTAAACCGCGGGGCAGCCGCGCGACTATAAAAAAAAGTCCCTCTAATTATCATAATAATAACGTGTTCGATTTGCAAAAGAGAACTCTTCCCAGGATCGACATCGAAAAATCAGGGCGTGTCGAAATCGCCGCGTATTCTTTCGCCGCCTCCGGAACCTCCTTCTTTTTTCTCTCACTCTTTCTTTTTCCCTTCGTTCCTCTCTCATTAACGCATCCGCGGGCGCGAGTGTACGTTTCTTAATCGAAGCAGGTTTTAATGGGCTTCCTCGCAGCGCGCACAATGACGCATGTGGGCAGCATGAGAACTCTCAGGCGGATTCAGAAAAATCCAGCGCCGATGGAAAGCAGTCACGTATATTCTCGGTAGATATATAAATTGCACTCTTTTCTTTTTCATCGCGCACGCGCGCCCACGAAACCGCGCGCGGCGACCGGCGGCTGCGTAATGCAAGCGGTCTTAGCGAGAAGGATGAATGAGTATTAACCGAGCGCTGATTGCCGGGCGCGGCGATCGGAAGCCTTTTTTCGGCGCGCTTTTTCGCTGCAGTTCGGTTGTTTTTTTTTTTTTTTTTGCTTTATTTTTGCTTTCCGTCGTCGACCGGGAAGGGTTCGCTAGACACTTTTTTTTTGGGCTGCGGTTCGAGTGGATTTTGTGTTATGCAAATGGGAAACTTGTGGCCGCATTGTCATAAATGTCTATTGACATGAAACTTCATGAAATATTAATGAAGGGGCCGGAAACGATAAGAGATTTCCGTTGTTTTTACCATTAGGAGTTCGATTTGGACTTTCGATTTTCGAAAGAAATTTAGGTGAGACACTTAAAATAGATAAGTTGTATTCTTATTCGGATTTTCGCGCGAGATTACGTTTATCGACAATTTTGGACGCGACTTTTTCTAAAGCTACGGAGTATTTTCAAATGAGCTTTAGAAAAACATCGCTATTCAACACTTTTCTTTTCGCAAGCTAATCATTAATAAAAAGTAAATTAATGTTTCACATATCAATAACATCAAAGAGCTGTTTACGTTTTTGTATACTTGCGTTATCTTATATGTCTAAAGAAATCGTAAAATCTTTAATAATTAGTATACTGCCAGAAACTTTATTCAAACGACCTGCAGCGAAGACTCGAAATGAAAACTGCACGTTTAAAAAGCTAAAAACAACATCTTGTTTCATTGACCCGAGCAAAATCCACTTGGTCGCGTCACGAATTCTCTCGGACGAGCATTACGTCGACAAAAAAAATAATAAAGAACCCCGCGCCGAATAGACGCGCGCGCACCTGAACCGGCGAATTCGCGCGATCGTCAGCAGCGCAAAGTGTCGGATTCGGCGGCCGATTCCGGGGATGGCGTCGCGGATCGAGAAAAAGTACCTCGACGACGGAATAACTTGCAGCCTTAGAAAAACGACTCATCAAATTATTTCGGGGAGCGAGAAAGATAGCGGGGTCGTTGACTCTTTTACTAATTATCGGCCGGTCAATGCTCACCTGCCGCTCGATGCGCCAAGGCTCTCCCCTCTTCATTGTGCATCGTCTTATTATATTTTAAAAGGGCTCGAGTTACGCCGCGAGAGCGGAGTGCTTTCGGTCGCCTCTATTCGAGGAGAGACAATGAACTCGATGAAAAACACACTGTAGGCAGATAGGATAATTAGTGGTAGGGCAATTAAGGTTATGCTGATTAGTTTGCCGAGTTATGGATTCAATGGAAATGAGTGTAGGCACGATTGAGGTTGATGATTTAATGGTTGCCGCGGGATTTTTTAAGTAATTGCAGAAAATTGTATATTATTGAAAGGGACTGTAAATGATGCGTAACGATATGCGTACAACGTAATCATTAAGCATTGAATGTTTATGAATATTTAATGATTGTTTCAGTGGAGTTAAAATGTTGGTTATAAGAACGAAAAAAAATGGCAACCGCTATATTGTATATAGCAAAGTCGTTGTAGAAAATTTAAACAACCAATTTACCAGCATTTTGTTAGCTTAAAATTCCACGAGTAAAAAATACTTTTCAAACGAATTGCGAAAGAGAAAAAAAACCGGAGAAAATAAAGAGCACAATAATTATTGTCTACAGGAATAAAATCTTCCCCGCTTGCATTTCTTACCGTAATCTTGAGCGACGTTTTTTTTCTCCAATTACATAAGAATAGTACGCATAATGGATGACACTCCGTAGGTTTTTGTCCGAACGAAAAAAGTCCCGGCCGACGTACGTTCCTGGCCCACGTTCCTGGCCCACGTTCGAGAGGCCGAGCATTGAATGGTAATTAACGCTCGCGGCGCCCTCACGATTCTCCAAGCGCGGCGTATACACGAGTCGAGAAAAACAACGCAAATTGACGAGTGCGATACGTATATACTCGCGTGTATATGCGATAACTCGCCTACCGTCTCGCACGCGACACACGCGAATCTCGTAGAATCGCGGAGAGACTGCGTATTTTTCCGACCGGTGAATGGACCATCAGTCATGCGCGTATTTTTGTCTTTCAAATATAGACACTGCTGATGTATTGAAAGATTACGCTGTTGAATCTTGGAAAATATGACTGTTGCGTGTACTGCGGTAAAAATCGTGTATAACTTATTTTATGAATTGTGTTGCTTTTGGATTGGCTAAACAATTCATCAAAGCATTGATAAAGTTAATGTTAATTAGAGTGAAGGCTAATATTTGCATATCAATGCTCTAATATTTGAAAATTAAATTCTGTTTTAGATTTGTCTCAGAATGTTTTTCGTTATATGTAGTTCAGAGAATTCATTTTTCCTCGAGCTATTTAAATAGATATTCTAAAGCTTATAAGTTCCGGAATCAGTCAGGGAAATCACATTATGTTACATTTTAAATGTTTTCTGTTATTAAACTTCTTACAAGATAATGAGCTTAATACTTTTTGCAATAAAACATTTTTGATCATTATATAATTTGAAGATTAAAATCGTCCGATGAATCACGTCGGCATAAAAAATGATTCCATTCAAGTCGCCGGGCATCTCGCTTGACGCCCAAATTCTAGAATAAAAACAAACTATAAATTTTTTCATCCGCGGAAGCAACTCCAGGGTATTCCCCGCCAAAACAATTGCTTGCGCCGATCGACGCAAAGCGACTGCTTATCAAACTCCATAAAAACTGCTTCATACGCCATTCCACATCTGCATGCAGGCCGCAGCGCCACTGCCAAGACACGAGCCGGCTCGTAAATAGAGCGTTAGTTAACAAAGCGTCGCGTCGTAAAGTTGGAACCCCGAGCTCATTAATCCCGTTTATCAATAATTAGACAGCGGTTTTATCTCGCGACTCGATCAAATCGCTCCGATCCCGCGTAATTCAATCCACGCGGCCGCCGCCCGCCGGAGTGTCGTACGCGTGTTCGCACGCTGTCCTCTCGTGGCCCGATCCCCGCTAGCTGAATGAGTGCGCAATTTTTCCTAACTGTCGTCTAGACTGGGACTTTTTTATCGCCGCCTCTGCGATTCGTGCTTGTTCCGTCGCGTATATGAGTGTCCGTTGGATCGATTACGGAGAAGCGCGCGGCTCCGCTGAAGAATTAGAGAAACTTTTTTTTCCCCAGGCAGAAAAGAACGACTTCGATAAGTTTTTTTCAACGAGCCGCAAATCGAGCTACACCGAAGACGCAATTGCATCAGATCGGAGCTCGCTGAAGAAGCGTTCGATTAGCGAGGAGTTTCGTTCATTAAACCGACGAATATTGTAAACAGAAAGCTTTAATCTGCGCAGTATCGTCGCAGCTACTTCCGCCGCCGGAGATTAAACTTTTTCCACGGCGATTTCCTTGCGCGTCGCAATATAATTCGCGGCGGCTATTTTTATAATGCGCGCGCGCTCTCTGTGCGCGTCGCGAGCCGATAACCGCAGCCAGCAGCGGCGGAGCCGACTGAAGCGAGAGGCTCGGAGCGCCGGGAAAAACGGCCTTATCGGTGTCATCGGCCAGCGGGCCGACTTAGCGCGGCACGATTCGCGCTTCTGCGCATGTTCCGATCGGCGACTCCCGACGACGATTAGGCTGACGAGGAAACGCGGTCGCCGACAGGTGTCTGATCTGCTTCTGTACTTGCTTCATTTCCTTCAGTTCCTCGTAGCTTGTTTTTAGCCAATTTTTAAACTATGATGGTAGTGCGTGGAAGCTCGAGAAAATTGAAGATGTATGTACGTGGATGAAATTGTCTAAATTTGCGATGTCAATATACAAGTAGTGTGACTTTTTCTAGGACATAGAACTTGAGCACTTTGTGTGTAAAGCATTCATTTGAAGGAAAATCAAATTAACGATTTTAAGAATTCAAATAATACTTTGTGGAAGGTTTAAATGAATAAAACTTGTCTTGTAAAAGGGACCATAAAATGAAAAAAAATACAGAGACTGCTCACGTCTAGCGGTACTTCTTTCAAGTGCGCATTCTCCAATTAAATTTGCACACAAGACATTAAACCACAATTAGATCAGTGAACAATCGTGAAATACCTCGGCAACAATGCGCGCGGCAGTTCCTTCACTGGAAATCGAAAGAAAAACCGATAATAATAGATAGATTCGCGTCATTGAGTTTCTATTTATGAATGAAACAGGTGCTGTCGCGCGCTGCTTTTGCTCTCTCTCTCTCTCTCTCTCCGTCTCTCTCTCTCGTTTATCCGTTGCTCGCGTGTGCTCTTTGTCGTATCAATGGATGAGCTGCGCTCAATGGACGCGTCGGCACGTGCGCGCGGAATCAACCTTCGCTACTCGATCGTACATGCGATTTATTATTTACGCTTGCGTGCCTCGCTTCATTGCGAAGATTTAGCGCCAAATGTGCTGTTCCAGATAATTAACCGTATATATAAGCATTGTTCGGCGACGCATCGATTCACCCGTTGCTCTAATTGGCTGCTTTTTTTTTTGTTTTGCGCTCGATATCGTTTCGAATCAAAGAAGAGTGTAATGGTACGATAGGCTATTGGCGTGTGTATATAAACAAGTGACTTATCAAAATGTGTCTGCAACTTATTTGCACTTTTCTGAGAAAGTTTAAATAATATTTGTTATTTCTCAATTTTCATTGATTTTAAAGTCATGCTTCTTTGTACATTATAGTGTTATCATTATTGACGAGCAAACGAAGTTTCCGGCACGTGAAGTTTCATCGTCAGTTGTATTTGAAGCTTCCTTCTTCGAGATTGCATGTAGACTCGAGCAAGAATTTTCTTTTCTTAAATTCATTTCTAATATATTTACTCGATATTCACCTCGTTTATTTGAAGCATTAAATCTTAAAAATTATGATTATCTCTTGGATTTTCCCCCTTTTTTATCTTAAAAAATATCAGTAACTTGACATGAGCAAGCTTGTCCTTAGATTTTTCTACTGGCTGACTATAAAATCTGGCAAAAAATTATGGATCTTTCTGATCGTTCTGATTGTTCAACTTTTTATTATACTGTATTTAACGCCTCCTCCTCGAAATCAATAATAGTCCCCATCCCCTTTTCTGCTAATAATACCCACTTTAAAGAGAAAAACAAGCGCCTCCACGGCGCCACCGGATATCGCTTCTGCATTACGAAAGTAGGTAAGAAGAAGTCGAAGTTTCGAGATTCGTCCATCAGAGAGATTTAAAAGTCATATTGGAAGAAGATGAGATTCAAGGAAAAAAAGTCAAGACGTCGACGTAGACGTTCATCATCTTCCAGTTTCTGCTGTTCACCATAGAGTTCAAAATCAGTCGGCAAGAGTTCCGTCTCTGGAATTCTAAGCACGACCTATTCAGGCTTAGAATTCAACGCATGTATCTTACTTGTATGTTTAAAATTAGGGTTTGACAGATCTATCCTGTGTGAACCTTGCAGAATTTCTTGATAGATCTATTCTGCACGTAGAAATTACATATAAAATCTAACAAGCTCTATCCTACTTATTGTAAAATATATATCACAGAAAATTATTCAGACTCTATCCTGGCTAGCTAAAGTTTAAGATAAATCAATAGTGCAATTGCATTACCGGAATATCTAAATTCTTATAATTTGACATTTAACGAGATCAAGCAGAAAAAGAAGAGAAATTGTGGGAGTTAAAGTTGTGGATACAAGGTTCCGGATGCAAAAGATATGTCTGATGAAAGGAGAGTAGCAGTTGAAAAACTGATTACTAGATTCAGAAAATTTCTTAGTTTTTTCTAGAAATGGTGGAAATTTTAATAAAATAATGTCTTTAAAGTTAATTAAATCTAATTCAGATTGGATGAAAAGAAAAAATCTATATTAGGTGAATTCAATTGAGCAAAAGAGCCACTGGTTTTTTTATCGTTTTATACTGTTTTTTCAGCTAAATTTTGTAATTTTAACGATTCGGGTTAATATTCACATGCTTTGCAGTCTTTTCCCACCATTTTCAGATTTGCCTAGCTAATCTGTTAAAATTTGTTGAATTGAGTTGTAGCACCTGCCATTCTGTTTAGTGTAAGATACTACGGTTACATTATCACTTGAAATTAATATTTCATAATTATTAAGATGGGAAGCAAACATTTTATTAGAAAAATAATGACGTACAAGAAAGTTAATGTGTAACTTTCTCTTAGAACTAGCCCAGAAGCTATAATAGATTTTCCATTAGTGTAAGCTCCTCAACACGATAACGAAAGCATAGATATTTGTTTCTATTTCATATTTGTTGGTTTTTATTGATTTTTTTTCTAACCTTTGTAGTTCTCTTCCAACATTCAAAATCCTTTCTTAAATTTTCGTTGACACTCTGTTTTCATTATAATTGTTTATAATCAAAGCTAAAAATTTTTCCCAGACAATTTTTTTACGGTATAAAGCATTATATTTTACTGAAGGATAGCATCAACAGCATGAAATAACATTTCTTGTACGAATTTTGCAAAATTTCGTATTTACATTCATTCGAAATTGAAAATTCTTTAGGTTTTAAAGAGCTTCTATTATAATTCATGATAAGCTGTAACCTTTTAAGAAGACTTATTGTTATCATAGATATTTTTGTACGTATTTCATTCAAAGTTCCTATACATAGTATATGTTCTAGATAAATAGGAGCTAAAAAACATTTTTGTCTTAACACGTTTATTACAATCTTCATATAAGTTTTGTGAAAATTAATGGGGTGAAAATTACTATATTTAATCTCGAAGAATGAAGCTTGCGATATAATACTAGTGGAAGAACTATATGTGTGCTATAATATAAGTGGCATAATTTTAATCTAAACACCAAACTAAAAATATTATTATGCTATGTTAAAATGTTTTTTTTTACACTTTAAAATTGATATTATATTAATATTCTACAGATACAATGCAATGCATGTAAGACGCAAAAAATCTTAACGGTTTATAATAATAGATCAAATTATTTAAATCTATTTTATTAATTTCTTAATTATAACACTAGAAATTTGTACATTGTAGATTTGAGCTTATTTTTTCAGTATTTTAATAATATTTAAGTTAAAGTTTCACTTATTTAGTCGAGCTCTAAAATATAAAACTTGCTATTAAAAATAGACTTCATTGCCAAGTAAAAATTCACAATAACTGTAAAAGAAAATGTCGTTGGTACTGCTTGCAAAGGTACATTGCTCGGAGAAAAAGTAAACACTTTTTTAAAAACGAAAGTCCTGAGCTCCAGCTATGCATAATAGGTCCGAGAAGGAAAAAAAACCACAAAATTAGGAAAAATATTATATAACTCTGATGGTTTCGTCCGAAAATAATTAACGCACCGGCGCCGTCGAATTAAGAGGCGAGAAAAGTAAAAAAGAGGCCCCGGCTAATGGCTCTGATAAATTCGCCGGCGTATATTTTTTGTGCACGCGCGCGAAGACGAGAGTGGCGGGGGAATTATTATCCAATAGCTTCCGTGACTATAGCTCGGACGCCGCGTTGCATAAGGACATAGGCTTACTCTTGCCGAAATCGAATCTATCGGCTGGAACGGTGAAACTCGGTGAAAACGTCTCGCTGGCTGATCCGCGCGTCGTCATTGATAATTTCTTTATTGCGGAGTGCCCGCGTCGCTGCCCATTTACAAAATCAAAATGAAAGGGAAAAACGGCCGGGCGCCCGGTAAAAACACGGAGTCACAGCACTTGTCGCGGCAAAACCCGATCGTGCTTAGCGGGAAAAAACTGCGCTGGGCACCGAAAATTATAACGGGGATTGCAGTGGTGAAAATAATTCGAGAAATATTCTGTCCATACTCGGGCGCTGCAAAGTTGCGAGAACTGAAATGCATCCCTGTCGTTATTAAGTTGTGGTAAAAATATAAATAATTGAATAATTACTTTATAATATAGTTATTTATGAGCTTATGATCTGATAGTAATCTATAATGATGTTTTGTGCAAACACTAATTGCTTAATGAGTAGCTTGATAAAACTAATTATTATTATACAGGAGCTAGAAGTTCATAAATAATTCATTGTAATATAAGGTAGCGAATTTATCTACTATTGTATATTACATTAAAAGACGAAAACTTCATTCTTACATATTCTTAACCACCTTATTTTTTATGACAAATATACCATACTAAAGAAGTAAATTGCATTGTTTAACATCTTAGTCAAGCCTAAAACGTGCGCCTGTCGAATAACGTATACCTCCTCGAGCCATAAACCACCGACGCCGGACTTGTAGGGTATAAAGCCGAAAGGGAGCTGGAGGAATAGCGGAATAGAGCGAGGGACTTATGGGCTGCGCGCGAAAAGCAATCGGCGCGGGGCTGAAATACCGGTCCAGCCGCGCGGCGGAATCTGCCTTGTCGGGTAAGCGAGGAGGCTCCGCTCTCGCGTCTACCCCGAAAAAGAGAAACGACACGCCGAGGCTACTCGTCTCGGCTCTCTCTTTCGGGCTGCGTAGTTGTATATACGCGATACGCGGCTCGGGTCCGTTTAAGGAAGTCGCCGCGAGCTCGAGAACTCGCGGCATACCGAAGGAAGAGGAGGCCGGCCGTAACTCGCGTTCCGGGGGTAGAAAAAAACGCATTAACATGCGGGATTGGAATTTATTGAGATTCGGCCCGAAATTTCCAAGGCCCGGATTGAGCCTCGGCTTGTACGATTTATAAGATTTATCTGTATCAATTAACGATTAAGGAAAGGCACCGGAAAAAAAGTGGGCGCTCGTGTAATTACCCGCGAAACGTCGCGGAATTCCATCCAATTGATTAGACGAACGGGGAAAAGAGGAAAAAGTCATAACAGTAAAAGTAAAAGAGAGTAAAAGAGAGAAGAGCTCGGCTACGAGCGAGCGAAGCTACGCCAGGCACGTTAATCGCCTCGTGGCGTGTAGCGGCGAAGCGAAAGGAACGGAGAGAGAGAGGAGAGAGAAGGACGGAGAAACCGGTCGACTATGAGTCGAGTAGTTTCGGAAAGAATAGGCGAGATAAGGCAAACTTATGGCGCCGAGAGCCGGGCTCTCGCGCGCGTGTTAGGAGAAGAGGCGAACCGAGTCTTACGTAACCCGACGATTCTCAGAGGCCCCGACTGTGCCGTACTTTTCACTGAATCCGAGGAAGAGAGAGAGGCAGAGAGAGAGAGAGAGAGAGAGAGAGAGAGAGAGAGGAATGCTGCGGAAACGGAGCGCGGAGGGTTAGCTTCGCGGTCGGTTCTAAGAGCCTATTAAAGCTACATAGAGGGAATCGATTCAGAATTTCAACGGGGAAAAATATTTCTTCAATCAGTTAAAAGTTGAAAGCGAGATTTTAAACAGGAGCAGAGGAAAGTCCAACGATGCGGTAATACACGAACGGAAGGTGAAGAGACGGTAGCAAAGCTTCCAATTAAAACGCTTAATGAAAAAATGTTTAATAAACCATTGATTTTCTAGTACCCGCATTAAAACACAGACTTTAAGCCGGAGCGAAGAATGCAAAAATAACAGAGTAGGGATAAGGCGAGAGAACCGGCAACGTATACACGAGAAGGACGATGTTTTGCGACTCCTTGGTTGAGATCCCCGTCGGTGCGTGCATATATGCACAGCCGTTAACCGGGAGAGAGAGAGAGAGAGGCCTGTCGCGCGCGAGGTGAATCGCGTCTGTTTTTCTACGAGCCGAGGCGCGCAGGAAGCTCGTTGAGCCATCGAGGTTGCGCGAGGCCGAGACTCTGCGCGCAAACGCGTTTAAAACCCCGTACAATCGAGAGACGCCTTCCAAACAAAGCCTCGTCGAGCTTTTAAAGCTCGCCGAAAGCATCCGAAAATCTCCGCGTTCCCATTGAACTTGAGCCGTTGCGTAAGCGCGACACCGTATAATCGTAAGGAAAGCCCGCTGCCGAGAGAGCCGCGCGCTTTTACAGCCTGCGCATCGGCTCTCGTGTGCGTCTATGTGGAGGCGCGCGCGGGCTCTCTCTCTCTCTCTCTCTCTCGGCGCGCGGCGAGCGTTCGCTCTCCTCGCAGTCTCGCCGGGGCCCATAAGTGTGCCAAGGTGCACTTCTCGAGAAAGCCGGACCGACCGGACCAGCCAGCCAGCCAGCCAGCCAGCGCCCTGCACGACCGAGCGATCTTAGCGCACGAGCGAGAGCGAGAGCGTATACATAACCCTCCCTCCTTCCGTCGCCCCCTCACCGCCGCCGCGGCGTGCTCGTCCCTTTTTCTAATATGCGCGTTAGAGTGGCGCGCACCGCCTTCGACGCGAGCTTCGGTTTTTCAGAAAATCGGCGAGGCGAGGCGAGTGGGGAATTTTGAGGAGGGAATTTTCGAGGGAACTGTGGAGTTAATTATGCCTCGCTGATTAGAATTAAAGCGTAATTGCTTTGTTTAAGTTTTCTGTAAGAATCTTGCAGCGTTTTTATTACCTATTCGCGAGTTCA
Source organism: Ormyrus pomaceus (assembly GCA_900474385.1). Classification (NCBI taxonomy): domain Eukaryota; kingdom Metazoa; phylum Arthropoda; class Insecta; order Hymenoptera; family Ormyridae; genus Ormyrus; species Ormyrus pomaceus. Next base: position 11,895 of record UCOM01001564.1, read on the forward strand.
TCGCGCTCGGAACTCATTACTTCACCGAATTAATTATCTTTAATATGGCAAGAGCTGAAATTACTACCTTGTCAAACATTCAGACAACAATAACAACCGTTCACCCATCGCCAAATCAAAACCCCACGAGTAAGCGCTTGGCACGAAAGTGAAAAAAAATAAAGGTCCGCGGCGCAAAGAAACAGCCGCGCGCTCGCTCCAAAATTAGCGTAACGATTATATGCTCTATCCTCTCGTAACGATCCGACTCATTACGCGGCGCGGTGCGTTCACCGAGCCCCGGAGTCCTGACGACATCGCGAATCCGACGCGGAGAAGGAGAACGAGCGCTATCTCGCGGGATCGCGATAACGCCGAGAGCCGGGGAATTCTAATTAATCCGTCACTTTTCCTTCGCCGTCCTAATGAGGATCTCTGGCTGCCTCGCTCGGCTATGCGGACTCTTTCAGCGCCTTTTTTTTCGTCGCCGCGCTGGGAGTAATTGCGCCGCGGCTTGAATTTCTCGTTGTTTAACGACGTTTACGGAGGGGGCTATTGTTCGACTTCGGACGGTGGTTTATGGTTCGGCTGGTAGCGGTGCTTGTTTTCGATCGTCTAACGAAAATACCTGCAATGTAATGCGGCTGGAAGAATGGCTCGATTAAAAAGTTTCTGTAAAGTAATCTATAAAGGGTTATTAATCAAAATTAACTGCTTTGTGCAATAGTTGGGCAACCGTTTAATTATCTGCGTTTTCAGGCTGCTTTGCCTATATTTACAAAATTATTAAGTATTAATATAAAATTTTTGTACGTCGAAAGAAAAAATCAGCCGCGGCGAAAACTAGTTTATATCGGCCGATGCTAATATTTATTTTACATATACGAACTATATGATATGTCTGTAGGAAAAGATTTTAAAAATATCATAATTTTATTAATTGGAGTATAATTTGTTTGCGGTAAAAACTATTATGTTAATTAGCATCGTACGTTATCTTATACTTTTACTTTTAATACGCCAATTAGCGAATCGACGTCGCGCAACAGGAATTTTCAAACGCGCGCACTAAATGCAATCATTCACTTTTGACAAATCTCGCTTGCATCATCCGTCGAATCCCCCCCGCGAATCCCTCTAATTGAAACATAACAGCGCAATGAGTCCGCGCGCTCGAAAACAGTTACGCCGATGATTCACGTTTAAATGCCCGCGCGTCAAAAGGCGATCGAGCCGCGCGCAAAAAATCCTCCGGCCAGTAGGTACATACGCGCCGCTCGCGTTGTTCCCCGTTTCTCGCCGTGCGCTTTCGGCGGCGGCGGCGGCGGCGGCGTGCGAGTGCTCGGGAATTATTGCAGGTGACAGTAATGGAACGGGCTCTCTGCCGTTTATGCCGAGCGGCGGGGCAAAAAAAGGCGCGCCGCACGAGGAAAGCAATTATTATAAGCGCGGCTTTTTTGTCTCGCCGCTCGTTGACAGCCGTCGCGGACTTGCAGAAGGCTTCTTTCGACGCTTTTTTCCTTCGCTGCTTGGAGGGGAGAGGGGTACTTTTAAAATTCGCGCGCGCGCGCGTACACTTTGAGTGTGAAATCGATTGTGAGTCTGGAGCCGGCGAGAAAGTGGACGGTGATCTTTTTTTTATTATTATGGCCCGTGCGAGTGTCTTTCTTTGTCTATTACGATACTTTTTTAGATTTTATCGCACGAGCGAGAAATACAAATGTTGCCCGAGTTTTTGTGCTCGGATCTTGTGGCCCGCTTAAAAAGCGTATATATATTTGCTGATCTTGTGCCTTGGATTACAGTTATGTAAAATTTCGGCCCGGACTTTGGTGTGATGTAATTGATTAAGCGTTACTTTTATTTTTCAATTACACCGGGTTTACAAAAAAACAAAATGTTCTGCATCTCTGACCTGAGCGCATTATTCTGATACATTTCTCGAGGCTGAATCGAAAGTCACTTTTGGTACAGCAGGTTAGGATCTTTGTAGATACCTTTAAGATCAAAAAACACTTTAGTGATTTGATCCATGAAATTATATAGTACTGCCGGGGCCTTTAAATTGCCCTTTGAAGTTTATTAATACGATTTTTTTTCTTTGAGATATACTAATTTAAAATATAAAATACGAGCCTAAACAATATGCGAATATCTGAATGTGAAGTTTTTTAACTTCATATTAAATTATCTTGGCAGAAAATAATGACATTGATGAAATTCAAAAGGTGATTTAGAGGTCACCGCAGATACTATACAATGTCATGAACCAAATCACAAAAAAGTCTATTTTTCATCTTGAAAATAAACATATCTTAAGATTCTTGAAGATCAAGATATCTCAAAGTGATTTCGGATTCGGATTTGTCGTGAAAAAATGCATACGATACTCAGGTATGCAAAATTCTTTATTTTCTAATTCTGTTTTATTCAAAACTCTAAAGTTTGATTTCAAAATAACCTGAGTTATTAAATAAAAAAAAAACTACATAAGCTATATAGTTGGTTGCATACAATAATCTAGAAAAATTGTTTATGATAAGCATAACGATAAAAATAAAAAAAAATGTTTATTTATTTAACAAAAACGCATTTACCGATAAAGCAAAGTCTCTCGGAATGACTGAATAACCGTAAACGCTCATTTAACGTAACAGAAAACTACTCCCGCGATAAGCGAGAGCGACTAGTATAAACAATTTGGACGTTATTAAAAACAGTCTATATCGGTAACGTCAACGAACTACAACGCCACTGACGACGGCACTTAGCTCGTAATCGCGAACGAAAAGCTATAAAAACCGGCACGAGCGGCACTTTTTGCACGAGCGACGAGCTTATAGGGTCGTGAAAAATCGGGAGAGATGCAGTCGCGGCACCGCGTGCTACTACACGTGATACGTCTCGTACGCGCATTTATAATGAACGTTCCTCCGATCGCTTTTTATCTCGCGATGATTTTTTGCCCTCTCGAGGCAGCATCGACTTTGCTCGCAGATGATGCATGTCGCGCCGCTTTCCCTGACATCTCTCTTTTTTTCTACAGTAAATAAAAAATTACGTAAACTTTGCTCGCGTCTTCGATCAAACTAGTACAGGTTGACTTGACGCCGTCGCTCGCATCAGTAATCGACATTCAAATAGTCAATCATTATGGCATCGCTCGAGCTCGGTGTTTATATACCTATCGCATTCCCGAAACGTTTAATACCGCTCGTCCGCCGTGGTCTGTGCATAACCGGCCGAAAACATAAATAAAAGATGTCAAAATTAGCGGAGGCTCGGAGAGCTCTAACGGGCTCTAACCTTAACCCGAATGAAAACGTAACGCGAACTACGCTCTATTTTCGCGTCCCTCGTCCGCTTATCACGCCCATTCCCTCGGCTCTCTCTCTCTCTGCGCGCCTTGGCTCCTTTCCATTCGGCATCCGCGGCGCTTGCCAATAAACGCGGCTTAACGCCGACGACGACGAGAGATAAGAGACTTCCTTATAACGCGCTAAGCGAGCGCCAGTCCGACTTGGCCTAAGCGGCTAAGCTGCGTCTGCAGCCGAAGCCGATAATAAAAGTACAAGGCTGCCGACCCCAGACGACGACGACGACGACGACGACGACGAAGACGACGAAGACGACGAGCGTCGACAAAGAGACGCGGCTGACGCCACCGCGTCGATTGTTTCAACGGTACTGAGGCCAATCTCTGTCATGGCCGGGAACTTGCGAGGTTGATATGCGACTTGTCACGCTGCAGGAGGAAGAGAGAAGCACGCCGCCATCCCCTGACTGTTTTTTTTTCAAGGGCACGAGATTTGTTTTGCTTAAATCTATTTCGGGATTATGCAATCGTATATTTCGATGGATTCGAGATTGTCCCTTTGCGGACTTTAATAAGGATGGCTGTATACAGGCATTTATTGTCAGTTAGTAAAGTTTCTCATTATTCCTCTCATTTGGTAACTTTAGCAGTTGTAATATGAATAAGTACTCGATCAAAGTTTTAATTTTTAAAATAATTTACAGGCTAAAAAAATAAATAAATCCTTGACATTATATAATTTCGATGCAGCTCCGAAGATCAGAAACGATTGATATATAAGAGGCAGAGATCCGCTGCAATGAAATTCAATTTGTAGAACAATTGTTATCAATTCCAATATAAAGCAGTGAAGCAGTTGAGAATACGTCGATTGTTCTGGGAATTATGGAATTCAATTTTTACAAGTGAAAATTAATGCAAATTTTAAAAAATCACGAGTTTTCTTGCACACAATCTTTCACCAGAACAATGTGCGGTCGATAATTTTTCTCGAGTTATTAAAGGTATGAATTTAAATTATGCAAATTCTTTTCAAACAACCTCCGCTACCAATCGTCGACTTTTCTTATACTTGACCGTCGTTTCGTATTGACCCTCGTTGCCGCGCATCGTAATTGTGACGTCACTTAGCAATTAACATGACGTCGCAATTGCGTTGCGCGCGTTCGAATAAGTAATATAACCGTTCTGTTACTCACGTTACGTTTCCTTAATGAATCTATTTTAACTCTATTCGCTTCACTTGCTCGAAAAGTCCAAGTATATTTTTTCATCTCGCCTTCGGGCGATTATATAAGCGACTCGGACTCTAATCTAACTCTTCTCTCGATACCAACGAATCTTCTAGAACATACTGAATTAAGGATTCTTTAAACTTATGGTAACTATTAATTTCCATATACTTGAAAACTGCTAGCAGCGCACACAAAGCTCTGAATAAATTCATTACCAGAGCCTGGAATAGGGTAATTTAAGCTCTATTTTGCCGGTGCACATTGTGCTCCGGCAGCCATCACAACAAGAGTCGACGGTACACCAGAGTTCAAAGTAGAAAGGGTCGAAACTTTAGCCTAGGACGTTTCGTGAAAGGTGGGCGTGAATAGGACCTCAAACGAGCAGCCGAAAATATCAAGTGACAGGCGGTGTAATGGACGCCCCGCCAAGAATTAAACGCGTGCGCTCCATTGAGGATCTAAAGTTACACGGCCGGCAGATAAGAGTTTTCACTTCGTGCGCGCGGAGCTGTGCAGGAACCATTAAAGGCAGGTATATGAGGCTCTGGATGGAAAGTCGTAAAGATAAATTGTTCATTGGGAAAATTTGAGAATTTCGAAAAAGTTTTATTATCTCGACGCCATTACCCGGCGATGTATCGAGTCTCTTTGCTATTATATAGGAGCGCTGGTAAGTTTATTAGAAATTTCCAAGATCAATAATCAATGACGTAAGCGCGCTTTTTTCGAACAAAAATTTTCTTCGGGCTTATGTAATGGAAGATAAAATTAAACTTTCCTGATAATTTGATTAACTTGTCGTTGCTCTGCTGTGCGTTTTAACAACGTACATGATTTACGTACCTGCAAAACTTGTACCCAAGTGTGCTTTAATTTTTTCATTATTAAATAAAGAGGGTACGGTCATTTTTTTATATTTCCTGACAAAAAAATGAATTAAAACGATTTTAATGCTGAAACATAATAGACCATTACAGCCAAGTATTTTAATGTTCGAATATCGCTATATAAGTATTAGCGAAAAAGTACATTGATTTTATTTAAAGCTATAGTAATAATTGTTTATAAATCACAAGCTTTAAGTAGGTTAGTAGAATTTAATAAGTATTCTTACGCGAATAAGAATAAAAAAATTTAAAAAATTGGCAAACGTTGAATGAAATAAAAGCGAATATTGGCGTTGCAACATTTTTATCGAGATTCGTAGAAAATAATTTCACGAATAATGATCCAATTAGTGGCGAATTAAAAAAAATCAAATTTAATAGTCATCATATTAACTTTATTAATAACTTAGATTCTGCAGTCAAGGTTCCTCGGGCTTCAAATCTTTCAATGAACGCTAAAGTGCATTCCGTTTATTCTAGTTCAACTGCGCTGCGTGCGCATTACATTTTGATAATCGTTCTCGAATTAAAATTAATAATTTGCGTAAAATTTCATAAAGCATGAATTTTATTAGTAAACAAATACGCATTCTTACGTCAGATGGTGCACGGCGGTAACTCAACTTCTTTTTCCTTTCTATTTTCCAAGGCCGACCGGGGAATCTATAAAATTGAAGCTCGTGATTTTTACGCTCCGTATTTGAGCAACGGACTGCGCAACATCACTTATGATTTGTGCGATTACTTTTACTTAGCGAATAATAAAATTTGCCTCCCCAACAATTTTATCACTCGATCCAACATAAATCTACATCGAGTCTAATTCTTTGTGCAGATTACCGCACCGGTCGTTCGATATCAATTTCATTTCTTCATCGAACGAGTTACGGAAACTTTCAATTATAACATTTTAATAATATATAAAACTGCACGGTACGAATAAAAGTTTTCATTTTTCCAAATTCGAAACGGATCGCGAGCATAACGCAAATCATAAGCAAATCTGAAAACTGAACTGTCACAACGAAATACGGCATGATCGAGAACGTTGCGTAATCGCGGCTTGAAACCCCATAAAATGCTTCATACTCCAAAGCGAGTCGTACCGCCGCTGATTTTGGTATTACCGGCTGGTTTTTTCGCGCGGCTCATCAATCTCCCGCAAAGACAGTCCGTCAACATTAACAGGTCTTACAGTCTTTCTTATTATACGTCAAGCATATGTACGCGCAGCCACATCATATAGTTACGAAAATACTTCCATGTTAGTATACATCGGGTGGCTGCACGATGTATGTGGGTACGGTGTGCGCAGCTGCTGAAAATTGTGGCTTATCTTAAGCACCGCCGCTTAGCAGCCTACAAATTTGTGGTGGTTATCGGCCCCCTACGGTAAACTGACTGTAGGGTTTGCATGTGAACGCCACCGGTGTTCAGGATCCTATCGGTGTGGGTTTTCGAGACTTGTTCGTTGGCGTCAATGTCTTCATTGGATTCCTGGATATTTTCAATTAGGAAAAGTCCTTAGGCGGGGAAACGCAGTTAAACCGAGCAGAGAAGTTGGGATCCTCGTCACTTGGCCTTCGCTGCTTCGGGGGATTTCTACCGAAATGTTTTCCTATGCTTTTACTATTTCGCAACGAAGTGCGCTTTCGCATTTAATTACGAGCTTGTACATTCTACTTCTTTTGTACGATTTAGAAGCAGAGAGACGTGTAAAAGTTTAGTTCTTGAACTTATATTTACAGTAGTAAAAGTAACTTTATCGCCATCTAAAAATAATATTGGAAATTCCACTCTCGTGTCTGCTGATTTGTAAGCTTAATTATGTAATAATTCACTTCAGTGGCCTAATGATTTACATTAATTATTACCGCACAGGTGCATTACCCGCAAACATCAACTTTCAAGACATGCTTTAGATCTTATATGTTGTTACCGCAATAAAAACTTAATTCACAAAATGATGATTAATTTTTCTAATGCATAATTTCAATGTTGCAATTCTGAAATTAAATATTTTATTAAAGCTTACTTATTATAATTTTTAATTTAATTCTTTTATTATTTCGTATTCTGCACCTTCGGGTATTATGAGCGACAATACAACTGTACGAAATACAGATCTGTACAGATTAAACAGTAGAATAATAAATTAAGTAACATTTTAATATAATAGTATTTAATTTATATACAATTGCTGTTCAGGATCGCTTATAAATTTATTCTCATTAACTTGAAGAGAAAATTCCTAAATTTAGATCGGTACTAAAATGGGTCGCATGCTTTTTTCTTACCCATGGCCATAATGCTGGTGTCCAATTAGGATATTTTAATAAAGACATCCTTGACACACTAGATCAAGTAAATTCTATAATTATTTAAATATAGTGTTAGACAACTAGTCGCATATCAATATAATGAGAGATGTCTTGGAAATCTTAAAATTTTTAAAGATTATATATAAGCATAATAATTATATTTTAAAGATTATAAAAAATTTCTGGGAAAATTCTTTAAATTCAATAATACATACTTTTAAGATCGGATATCTTTTTCAGCTAAAAATGTATTGCGAACTTTTAAAATATTAGTCTGATAAAATCAAGCTTTCTTCTTAATAAACTGCATAATTCTGGTAAAAATCCAAGAAATCATATATCAATCTACGTAAAACTATTGATATTCCTTTCTAAATATGTATATAGAGAATCGACTGCAAATTTAAATCTACTTTCTTCAACCTCAGATGCCCCACAATGTACGATATATACTATTTCTCAGAGGCGTTACATACACACGTGACACAAAAATTATGGAGCATTGTGGAAAGGATAAATTTTTCTGCTTCGAATCCCGCAAACATTTCTCTAGAATCGCCTGATCGCAGACCAGCAATAAACTGGAAAAAGGCATTCCGTTACCAAGAGCGCCGCCGTTCGCTGCAGAGCGCACGTCGGTCGCGCGGGGAGATCGCGCGTTTCCTCGTTTCCGACGTTAGCGGCGGATCGCCGTGCGCTCCTCGCCCGCGGCATTCCGGATGAGAGAATCGCCGCGGCGGCGGCGGCGGCGGTGCAGCTACGGAGTTGTCACGTGGGCGCGCGCATGCCGGATATAGATGCTGGTATTGAGGGCATCCACCTAATAATAGTCAGCCCGAGAAAATTTTTAGCCCTTGGATGCTGCGCCCGAGTGGTGGCTCTGCCCGAGTTGTCGTCGTCGTCGTCGTCGTCGTCGTCGTGTGCGCCGTCGAGCTTTTAGGTGTATACGGCCGCGTGTATTCTAGGTTATGAAGATGCATACGAGTATCGCGTATCCGCGCGACACTCTTTCTTTTCTCCAAATTCTTAGCCTGCTCCGAAGATTTTACCGGCTGCTTGTCTGTGGCGATTTTTTGCCGTGATCTGGATTGGTCATCTTTTTTTATGTTTACTTAGCTGTGTGGCAGATTATCGTTCAATAATCTGGAATGAATACTGAACAGCTGAATTTATTATACAAGATTTAGATAAGCACTTTTAAAATTCTTATTTTCATGTATTAATTAAGTGATATAGTTTTTGAAAAGCTCTTTAGAAAATAGGTTCTTGAAAATAAACACGTACTTTCTAATTAAACTGTGCTGCTAAATCGGAAAAAATGTCAAAAATTCAAGGAATCTATATCCACGAACCCAGAAGAGATTTACAGAATGCAGAATGAGTATTGTTGAGCAGTCGAAGGCAAAAAGAAAAGCAATAATCCAAACGGCGAGTGAAGCACCGAGAGAGCATCAAGATAATCAGCGTCCCAAGAATGTCAGGTTATACGCCAATGAGAGGTTTCCGTGAAAGGGGTGTGTCACTTCAGACAGGGGATTTTCGACAAGTCGCGCCGATGACTTTCGAGATTTCGAGCGCCAGCGAGTCGTTCCCCGAGTACCGTTAGATTTTTCCGCGATGAGTCTTATACTCGAACGCGCAGCGTCGCGACGATGACGCGACCTGTTCCTCCGCTTCGTTTTTCTTTTTCTGGCATACAGAAAGAAGTCGCGCGTGCCCGATAAGATATCGTTCCGTGAAAATAAGATAACTCAAGGTAGGTGTGTGATTTTTAACGAGCTCAAACCTGCGACTCGGCGGATATGAATTCAGAGTGCACAGAGCTTCTAAAACGATTCTTTATTTAGGCGGAAAGGTTTAATTAAATTTCAACGGTATATACTCCGCTGCCGGTTACGGACCGCAGAGTTTTTATGATTTTGCGAGCGAGATGGATGTGCACGAAATTAAAGGAATTCAGCGACTGACGCATTTTGGCGCCAAATTAGCTAAACTATATTTTGACTTTCTTGAACTACATTTTCACGTGTACGCTTAACTTATAGCAGCGGGCAGAGAGTCTCAGCTGGCACTCGGAGCGGAGTGTGTTCAATTATTAAATCGATTTTAAATCATAATTTTTGTTGGCAACGGAACGGCGAAATACTTTAAATATAATACGTTATTCGAAACTCGGCTGAACAGCGCGCGTATAATTCATAATCTTTTTATGTAATGCCAAAGGCAAAATTATCGGATAATAAAAATAGCGAGATTTTTATCCAATCGTTATTGAATATTTTTAAGACGTTATCTGCTCCTGAATGTCAAATCTATATGTTTTGAATCGCTTTAACTTTTAGTTTACTTGAATATTAAAAGTGCTAAAAGCTGCACACGATGATATTTCAATTGAATGTGTTTAATAAATTGTAATAAAATGAAAAATAAATATTTATTATCGAATAATCTTAGGTTTGCTCTACTTTTGTTTAACTCATCTTGAACGATTGACTCTTTTTAACAACGAGGCTTATTACTGCCGAAAATGAATTGCAGAAGAGTAAGACGTATGTGCCCAATCGAAAGTTAAAACAATGCTTCCATTTAAATACTGAAGAGATTCCTGTGTGCTATAAGAGCGGACAGTCTGTTCTAAAGTAAAAGTTTCTTTGATTGTCAAACGACTGGCCATTACAGCGTTGAAAAGCAAACTTGGACCAGTCTTAGACTGTTAATTGATTCCACTTTCAATTTTATTGGACACTGAAATTGGATTCGAACAACTTTATTCTCAGGTAAGTAAAAATCGTGTGTAAATAAACTTTCTTCTGTAATAAATCGTGCAAAAATTGAGAAGATTATAAATTCTTGTATGAAATACGTTAAATAACTTAGAACATTGTTGTGAATCAGAATTTTTTTAAATTTTCCAAAACAACCTCTTTAATTAATAAAAAAAATCGAGAAAATGTCTCTCAATATTCGATTCGCATCGTCCTAGGAATACTCCTTCACTCGAACTTAGAATTCCTCAAGAGAAAGGAAAAAAAAACCTGCCGACAGAATAAACAATTAGCATCTCTATCCGATAGTCCCTCGATCTCCGTGTTCCTCTGTTTTTCGCGCTCTCGCGTGGCGGCGCAGTTTGGGCCAAGGGGGAGTCGTCGGCTATTCATAGCCGTACTAGAACTAGATTCGAGAGCGCGCCGCGACTTTGATATAAGATCCTCGTTTTGGCTCGGCCGGCCGACACGGTTATAGTGTTCCTGAATCAAGAGCTCGCCGCGATCAAGGCACCGCGAGGCGGCGGCGGTACACGAATTTCTGCCCCATCATCGCCGGAAGTCGGTCCGGCCGTGGCTCGCGGGTGTCTCTTAATCAAGAGAGAGAGCGCGACTCGGCGCCTGTCTCGATACCGATCGATGATTAATTTCGCACAATAAAGGCGATATCTATTTCTGGACTAGAGTTTAATCGGCGCAGTTTAAATTCAATTCTCTCTTTTCTCCTCGGGATGTTGTGGATATGTATCCAGGATCCTGTTTGCCGTCTGGGTGAATGCTATTGAGAATGAATCTATACTTAATACTGACTATCGCGGAAACGCCAGGGACAGAGATCAATAATGTTTTCCGCAAAATTTAAAACTTTAATTACATAATTTCGAAAAATACGTCATAAACTTTATGCATCATAAGACTTTTTAAATGGAAGATTAGCAAAAGTTTATAAACATGTCTATCCTGCACTTTTAATATCTTCCTTAAATCAACCTTTAATCAATTAAATAATAATTTTCCTTTATTCGAATAATTTTTGTTGCACGTCAATATTAATCAAATTGCAAAAAAAAAAAAAAAAAAATTTGTCTTTGCACGAAATAATTAAAGCGCACTAAAAATAGTTTTTAGCTAAACTTGGGTGTACTTTGAACTTGCACTATCTATCGGTCTCTTTTCCTCTGTCTTTCCTGATGCCAAGTATTTATTCAAAAAATTCGCAAGGCAACCGATAAGCCGAGAGCGCACAAAAAATAGTTAAAGAAATTATCGGATATAGACACAAGAGACGGACGCCGGCGAGACAGAGGGATACCGCTTGTTTGATAATTTGACTCAGACTGCGTTATAGCAAAGTGTCTTCGCGTTACGTTATATTATGCATAAATATGAGCGTCGAAAAACAATATAAATAACAAGAAAAACGAAAAGTTACGCTTGTCTTCTTGTTGGTTATAAAAAAATGTTATGAAATATACAAAATTTTTTTAATTTAAATTATAAATGTACGCTGTTTTGTTATAATGGTTTGCAAAGAAAATTAATATTAAAAATTAATATATGCGGTTGCCGAGGCAAAGAAAATAATATAATATGCATCTCTGCGCGCTAATTATAATATTGTACACATCAAAATCTGTCTTTGAAGAAAAGAAAAAAAAATTAAAGTCCAGTAAAACATGCATTATAAAGAAAAGATCCAAATATAAACAGAAGAATGAAAAGTGGGTCAGGGCTCGAGTTATACTTTTATAGGACAGACGACGAAAAAGGAGACAGACGCTCGTATAAACCTTCTAATTAGGAAAATAATAAAAGGCACAATAGGGATTTGGAAATCTCGTGGCGCGAAAAATAGCTGGCGTTGGTTACGTAAGGGCCCGCGCGGCGATCCACAAAGCAACCCTTCATCTCCCGCATTGACTCGGAGCTCCGCGGAAACCTGCCTTATTGGCGAATTTCGGGGGGCGACGGAGGGTGAAGAGAGGCCAAAGGAGTCGGCTGCGGAAAAGGGCAGCGGAGCAGAGAGAGAGAGAGAGGAGAGCCATTCTCCGGCGCAGCGTTTGGGCAGGAAGCGAGAGCGTAGGAATTACACGATCTTCTCTTTCTCTCGGGGCCCGGGCCCGGCCGACCTACTTCTCGACCCATCTGGCCGCTCGAGGGAGTCGGGGGAAGGATGGGAGGGGGGGGGGGCGAGGGCCAGGAGAGAGGAGCGCACGAAATCCGCGTCACTAAGGCAGCCGGAACTGAGAACGCCTCTTCGCGCGCCAGATGAAACGGCCCCGTACCGGACCACCGAAGGACGAAAGATTTCGTTCTACCTGGCTTGTTGCTGTTGTTGTTGTTGTTTATCCTTGTTACGTTCTTATTCGATATCGGTATTTTATAGGATATTTTATAGGGATTCGGTGCAATATCGATCGACTACATAATTTAAAAAATTAAAATTTGCTTTGTAGTTATTGCAAATCCAAAACATAGAAATCAATAACATTGCAATTATTGTCGCAAAATGTTACCATAAGCAGGAAATAATGTGCTTCTTAAAATGAAAAATTTCACACTTTACAGGAATTTTGTACTAGATAATGTAAGAAAATTTACGAAAATTAATTCTATTTTTCTTCTAGTAATTTTATGTAATATTTACTAGAATATTTTTCTGCGTTCACGTACACTTATTTTGTCGGTAAAACCAATATTTTAGATGGTTTACGTTTTACCTGGAAAAAAGTAATTACAATTATTATTTACATGTCAATTAATATTTAGAATTTTTATCTTCAAGCATAAAATGTAGACTATAATCTTTTACAAAGTAATCGCGATAAATAACTTTGCATCTCCCGGCTAAATCCCTCCAATTTCAATTTCCAAATTAAGATTCAATTCATTCGCGCGCATTGAATAACCCGAAGATAATAGCGGCCGGCGAGATGCGCGAAAGACGGAACCGTCTAATGTCCAATAAACAAGTCAGGCTTGGAAAATTTACCGCGCATTGTGCACCGGCACTTCGTCCAGCTGATTACATTCGAGCCGCGGCCTCTCGGCAGTCTTGTATACACAGGTTGCGCAGTCATAGAAGAAGTCGCGCAAATATACGAGCGAGCGGCCGAGCGGACGAGAGAGAGAGAGAGAGAGAGAGAGAGAGAGAGATTCGAGTCGGCGCGTCGGCAGGTCATGTCTGACCAGCGTGCCACTTTCACTACTTCGTATTTGGGTCATCGCATCCACAACTGCAGGGGTTCCTCTCCTTTTTCGTATATCTTTCGCTCTTTATGCCTCGCCTTTGTTGGCTCGTCGCTCTTTTGTGCTCCGGCTCATTCGCCGAGTGCGTCACTCTTATTTATTCCGCGGCTTTTTCGGCCCCGCCGAGAAGATGTGCCATGTGTCGGTCGGACGCCGATTAATTGAACGCCATCCAGCCCTTTTGTGCGGTTTTCTCCCCGAAGGTTCCCCCGGCAGTGTTATCGCTTCCGCTGATACTTTCGCTTTTTTTTTCTTCGGTCGTCGTCGGCTCCTCGCACAGAATCGACGAACGAATTGATGTATTTGGGCTGCACCGTTTATTATAAGCGTTTCCGTCGATATAACGCTGAAGCGACACTTTTTTGTAACATCATCGGATTTTTCATATTATGTAATTCTATGATATAACTTTATATTTATTCATGCCGAAAGTAAACAGAGTTTCTTTAGTGGCGGCACTCGAGTGCTTTTAATTTTTTTCTTTTTCTTTTTCTTTTTCAGAAGAACTCTTCGATTCCTTAAAGCATCGTATTAAGTTCTTTCATAAATATTTAACATGTACTCGTAATTAGTTGTCCATTAGAAAATTAGATAACGTCGTGTGTATATTAAAAGTACACGGTAATTATGATCTGCATCTCGAGCCCATTTTTAAAGAACACGTTGCGTAAGATTCGATATTACATCAACGCCTTTCAAAGTTAAAAATTAAAGGTATATCACGAGCTTTAAATAAATCGAGCAGCTTTTACTGTACCGAGTCGGAGCGCTTTTTAAACGCGCAAACGCGCGCTCCGAAAAATTGCAAGATAAATAGTACTCTCCGAGAACTACATAAAACGCTCGCTCTAACACAAATTGATAAATTAACTCGGCGCATTACACGGCGCAAGTACAAAATCCAAGTCTCCCTTTCCCAGATAAGCATCGATCCTCCCTCTTCCCCCGACACTCCGTTCGGCTTGAATATCTAATCCGCAATATTGATCGTGTCATTACGCGTTGGAGTGTATCCTGGCCCCGAGAGCGAGTACACAGCTCTCTCGGACCGGCGGCGGGGTCGAAATAAATCGTAGCCGCGCGGCGGCGTATCGTCGAGTTGACGCTAAATCACTCGGCCGACGAAACAAGCGCACATAAGTGCGATAATGTATGTTCCGGCGTACACGTCGCTGGGCCCTCCGTTCTCTCTTTCTTCCATTCCGAGCTTTATAGTCTTGTTCTTCATCCGTTGCGCAACTTTGTAGTTTGCTCCTTATCGAGGTGAGTTCGCGCACTGCGCGCTCTTTTTTTCCGCTTTTTTGCGAAGTCGAGGGGAAAAATGCGGCTCTCTTGCCCCGAGAGATTCCTCGAATTTCTGCGGGCCGCTAAGCGCTGACATTTAAAAGAGGGCTTCAGCGCTTTTGGTAGCGAATAGGAAGGAAAGCGGTTGACGCGGCCAGGTCTATACCAAGTTGAAAAGCGATCGGGATGTCGGGCGGCCTGCAAATGGAAGTGTGTGACATAAGACGTCTTGGAGCACTTTTGATTAATTAGCTGCTGCTTTGCCGATTCGGGATTAGGCTAAATTACATTATGATTCCAGGCGATAAATGCCTTTTTCTGGATGTTTCTGCTATTTTTTTTAGATACGACGTCCTACTTTAAAGCAAATAACGAAAATAGATCAGTCTAGATGTGGCGATAAGTTGAAATTTAACTGATGAAACTAAAATCTTGTCTTACATTTTCGAGCAAAGGTACCGGCGCGTTGTTTCATTCCGTCTAAATGGAGGAAATCGTGATAAAAAAAATCGAGGTTAACAGTCACACATCCGCTATCTTTTCCGTCAACATTAAAAACCATGAAAAAGCGGGCTAAGAAAATGTTTGTCTGTCACAAATGAAAAGTTTGTTGATTTTTTTTCTTGCACTCTCGAATAATTTATTCTGAAATTTCAAAAATTAAAAAGTGAACTTGCGTCTTTGAATTAGAATACTAAAATCCTAGTTTTAATTTTCAAAACATTATAAACATATTCAGTGTTGGTAACAAGTTAAAATGCAGAAAATTTAAATAAATATTTTTATCAGAGTTTATTACATAATTTGTTACAAGATGTCTGACTGATTTACACCATAATGTTAACAATTCTAAGCTTTACACGGTCCGTTTACGTTCCTTCAGTACCGCATAACAGCATAATTTTTTATCTAAAAATTCAATTTACATTATCCGAGCGACACTGCAAAAATCATTATGACATATAAAGTCCGACGAACAAATAAGCGCTGCATTTACATAATTAAAAAAAGACCATTGCACAATATACGTTTATTAATCGGCACCTTTTCCTTTTTTTCTCCCCGGTTCTCCAGCGGAATTACATAAAGAACACAAAGTCACGCAGCAGCCGGCGCAAAGCGTCAGAACTACCGTAAGCGATTACCTCGTTAGAGGCTCTCCCGAGCGGTCAGCGGCGGCCGTTCGAGCCAAGCGCCCATCAGAATATTCCGCGGGCATCGATGACTGGTTCGCCGTCATTCTTAGAAACTTAATGTCGCGCGCGACCTTGGGGCTACTTTCGCTTAAGTTCGCTGCGCGCTCGCGAGAGAGAAAGACGGAGAGAACCGTGGCGACCGGCGGGGAGAGCGTGTAACGATCGTTCGCGCAGCATCCTAAGACCGTCGTACGTGCATGCAGTCAGGAACGGCAAGGGGACTCGACGGAAAAATATTCCTCCGAAGCTGCCTCGAGCGAACGGCTTTCGTGTGGACCGATCACCCGAGTTTTTATACATCGAAGGAGAGTGATGTAAGCCCGGAGGCGTTGTATTATTTTAATCCCGACGATGAACATCCTGCGAGTTGTATAATCTTAATGTCGGGCTGCATTGCCGAAACGGGGGAAAATTATTTCTAATAAATGGCTGAAAAATTAAATATAAGGTAGAAATGGTTTATCGATCGTTGTGTGACGTTAATTATCATTAATAAATGCTCATAAAGTATCGCCAAGATTGATAAAATTATTATTTGTTTATTATTGTTTGCAGAAGAAGGAATACTTATTACATTTTCGATGCCGATAAAACTGTTATTTCACGTCGTAAAATTGCCGTAGTGGATAATCAAAGCGGAATACCATTCGGGGGGTTTAATGAAAAATATTTATGTGAAAAAAAAAATCGGCATCCAGCTGTTTACGATAAAATATTCCCAGAAATGCAGAAAAATGTGTAAAAACTGATATCCCGAGCATTAATGCGATGAACTATTGACAGGAAAAAATGTTTCTTACGAAATAGGACTTTAACCGAGCTCATAAAGCTATCCTTGGCTATCAACATAATCCGCGCCGTAAAACTATAACGCGGATCGAACAATGCAGCGTTGAAGTGTTTACGAAAGGTAAGGAACGAACGAGAGAGAAGGAGAGAGAAAGAGAAAGAGAGTGTGAGAAAGAGAGAGCGAAAAGTAAGTAAAGAAGGCGAGAGTGGTGATTTATTTCGCGCGGCGTTTAACGACTTATTGGATGTACTACTTTCGGTCGAAATAAAATCATCGAAATTACGTAACTGCACATTTTTTTTTTTAAATAGCCATTTTAGATTTTAACATTTTTTTTTGCTCGCTCGCGGCGGCGATAAAACCAGAGGTCGTTGTAAATTTAAAGCGTTCGAACACCTTTTAAAGCAGAACCATTTACAATACGGCAATTTGAGCCGAGCTTCATCAAGAAATAATATCCCTTCTAAAAATGCTCCCGAGAATACAACGTTCACCGAGTAAATCTCTACTCCGCCGAGGAGACCCCGATTAAAATCGTTTGAAAAAAAAAAGAAAAAAAAACTGCATTCCAAAAGGTTCGAGCACGCATATCATCCTCGAGGAAGCGCCGCGCCGGCAACCGGTTCGGATCGGCCATCTGTCCTCCTCCGAGCTCCGCTGCGGGAAGGAGAGAAGGCACGAGCGAGCGAGAGAGAGAGAGGCAGCCGCGCTCGAGAGATAGACGTCGTCGTCGGGCCTCTCGGGTAAATGGCGTAGATCGTGGTTCTCCCATTTACCCAGTTCCTCTCGCGCTCGACTCGCTCGCGCGAGTTATGTAACGCAAGTGAAAGTGGCACAGTACCGAGAGCTCTGCGCACGCCGCCGCCGCCGCCGCCGCCGGCTGCCCGCGAGCAGGCAGAGACGCCAGCCTAGATCCACTTCGTTCCACGGAGATCCTCGAGAGAGGCTTCTCTCTGCCTGCCCGAAGATTTTAATCCCGCAGAGTGGCTGCCGATCTTTGCCGATCGGCTCTTCTCTCTCTTTCTTTTTTTATGCGAATTTTAGCGCGCGGATTCGTCTTGACTTGTTGGGCAACTGGATTGTTTGAGCATGTTCCAGTTAGGGTTTATTGTTTGGCTTTTTTCCCAGGGAGCGAGAGAGCTTGATAAATATGTATTCGCGAGTCTTCTGGTGCGCGATATGATGTTCAAATTTCAGGCTGAAACCGGCGCAAGATTTTTGCGAGGAAAATGTTTTGGTATCCGCTTCCAAACTTATTTATATTGCATTAATCAAGTATTTATTTTTAGAGTAAAGTTTTTGCAGTCTTCGATAAATTACTGGGTATTTTTTAACGAGGAAAACTAAAAAAAATCTGATCAACATCAGCTTTAAGTAGAAACTTGTAGCTGCGGTAAGACGCGTCTATTTCTTTTTCTGCCTCCATTAATCACCCCTCTTTATTCTTTACCCTCTGAAAATTTGGTTTCACGCCAGCAGTCTCTCCGCCTATGAATTTCCACCAACACGATCTAAATGATAATGGACGTATACGTGTCCTACAACCTGTCTGACTCGGGGCAAAGTTTGCTCGCGCAGTTTCAACGCAAAACTTGTCACCGACTGTCGCAGTCTCGTCGGGACTCGGTGTGCGCCTCGCTCGCTCAGAGAGTTTGACTTCAAGTGTAAACAGACGGTGGCGCAAGAATATTGAGCTCGGGCGCTTTTCCACAGGCCGGTCTGGCTTGATCGGTTATCGAGGTGGATGCCGGCTACCGGCGAGCGCGCGCAGGTTTCGCGAGGGAAAGGAATTCGCTATTTTGTCGTAAGAACGCAAGAAAAAGGGAAAGGTTGATTACGCGATTAGATATGCATTTTGACCGGCGCTCTCTCTCTCTCTCTCTCGGCGATACGTAAACGCGGGAGCCGAAAGCCGCCCCCCTTGTTTGCGCGTAATTGTTGGAAGCACGCTGTGGAGGTCCCGGGAAGGTGCAGCAGCTCCCCGCCGGCTGCGTCATGCGCCGGGAATGAATCGCCGAAACACCGCGAGAACCGGGCAAAAATATTCTTTACTGCCTTCCAGTTTTGCGCCGTTTACTGATTCATTTGGGCTGCGTTGCCCGATGCT
This sequence comes from Ormyrus pomaceus, assembly GCA_900474385.1. Taxonomy (NCBI): domain Eukaryota; kingdom Metazoa; phylum Arthropoda; class Insecta; order Hymenoptera; family Ormyridae; genus Ormyrus; species Ormyrus pomaceus. The sequence continues at coordinate 31,024 of UCOM01001564.1, forward strand.
TTATGGGATAATGCGGGTTTATTGCTCGCGGGATTGCTAATAATTAACATATTTTATTTCCTTTCTTTACCCCAGCATTGACTTTTATCGCCGCTACGAAAAAGCGCGTAACAATTCTGAACCATCGATATTGGGGATTAGTGGATGGACCGATGGTGCTTTCGTAAAATTCACGTTTTCAATATAATAAGTAAACATTCTAACAAACTTTTGGTCTGTTCCTATGTGAAAATGCTGAATCGGTTAAGTTTCTTGTAATCTCCGACGTTTTTTTTTTATTTCCAGATCGTTGGCGCGGTTGTAAATGTTTTCAATAAAAATTAGATTGCTCTTATCTCGTTCGCTTCATCTTGTTTTTATAAGAAATTACAAGTACCGCGTCGGTGAGCAGTAAGTGGCGACTGAATGTTTGCCCGCTGCACTCCGCGCAGATTTATTCATCAACCCACGTAAAGTTTAAGAATTTCATAAAAAGGCAGCTTAACCTACTTTGCCGCCGGAGAGAAACGCGTAACTTATACTAGAGTTTACTTTTATTTTTTCGAATCAATGTGAATTATGTTATACGGCATTATTGACCTCACTCCTTTTATTTTTGCAATCTAAGCGCGGCGGCGTCCAACTTTTCTCGTAAACGGCTCAACTGAATTACGATATAGTTTCAGTACTTTGGCTACCGCTTGAAAATGTAAATACGCTTGTTCACTTGAATTCCTGGGTGCAAAACGCAGTGCGTACTTTATAAAGTGTATACTGCAGTGTTCGCGAAGAACGTTTGATCGCATAGTAACTGAAGCTCTAGAAAAAAACGCTAAATCTAATAGTCCGTAAAGAATTTAGGCTCGTATTGCAATATCTTCTATAATAATCTGTAATAAAGATAAAAAGTTTTATATCAATTTTAAACATAAAAACATTTTTTATTTGCGCAATAATTGTTTTTCTAAAAAGTTTAGTAATTGTTCTCGATTAATTTCATTTGATTCAATAATTCTAAAACAAACACAGCATCAGCCTTTGCAAGACAAGAAACTACCAGGTTTTATGTGTTAAACTTTCTAATATAACGCTCAAACAGCTGTATAGGAAAAAGGTCCAAAAGAAAAAGCCCACGGTAAAAAAGCACAGAGTTCGAATGACATGATGGAGCGGCGCCGTTGGGAAAGACGAAAAGAGCGGCGCGGAGTATATAAAAAAGAAAAAAAAGTTCGAAATCTATTTCGAGTGAATTCGGAGCGAAAAATCGGTCGGGTCAGAGGCTCTCCGCGGGGCTCCGCCGTGCGGTGTGTGTTTGCAGCCGCCTCGAAGGAAAAACGAAGTCACGAAGTCGCGCGCTGCAGCCGCGCTGCACACGTATATACAGATATATACGCGCGCGCGCGCACACTCACACACGTCCGCGCGCGGAGCCGCAGTTTCGAGGCGGTTATATAACAGCTTAATTACTCTGGCCCATTTTCACGAGGCATTGTCTCGATGAAGGCACTTACTTTCGAACCTCGCGCTCAAGCGGCCAAAGTGCATTAGGCTCCAAGTCGGGGCACTAATCGCGATTCCTGCTCTCTCTCTCTCTCTCTCTCTCTCTCTCTCTCTCTCTCTCCTTCTCTTTCTCCGCCTTTTTTTTCCAGCCAACGCAATTACACAATGCGGCATTTTTTACGCCTCGGTTACTATTTCGATTAGCGCCGCGCGCGCGCGGTTCTTCCATGGTGGCCAGGACACTTTTTATCTATGCGAAACTAATCTCGAACAGGCTTTTCGCAATGATGACTTATTCTTTTCGGTCGAGCTGCTCGGAGGGGTAATGAGCATGTTCGCCGAGTAAGAAAATCGAAAGTTCATAATTTTTAAGGCGATTTACATTCAATGGAGTATTTTATGCCGTCCTGCGCCGCAAATCGAAGAAAAAGTTGGACGCGTATCGAGGTGTTATCGTTATTATATACGCGTGTAATCGGATTTTACTTGAAAATTTTTAAGTATTCGCGTATTATGCACGAATTCCTGAAATCGAAATTTAATCTTTTAAAAATACGGTACTAAATTTTTATGTACCTATGCTTATATACTTGATTGTAAGGTATAAAGACATAAGAAGTCATGTTGGTTTTCGGAGAGTGAATTAATCCGGACTAAAGGTTGGTAAAATGTAAATAAAGTTATTTAAGCATAAAATGCACTGTATATTTTAATTCATAAAATAAATCATACTTCATAAAACAATAAATAATTACCAAGATCAACAAAAGCCTTTCCCTGCTCCCTTAAAATGTGTAAAATCTAAAAAATTGAAGATTGTTTTCTAATACAGCTTTGGTGTATAATAATAATCTTTTAATACTAATAAAAATACACCCGTAAAAATCCATCTATAAACCGAAAACTCGCTTCCGAAAGTGTGTCAGCAAAGTACTCTCCGGAACATTAATTTTTCGGGGATTAAGTAAGAGAGGCCGTTTTATACCGTGAAAGTTACCGACTATTGTTCTATACGCGCGCGGAACCGCTCGAAATTTGGAGAAAAGCGCGCCTCCGATAATTAGCCGATGAACAAAAGTTTCTTTTCCCGAAGCGATTCGTATATATAGACACTCGGCGGCGGGTGGAGAGAAAGAGAAGATATACCTTTTACGACTTCCGGCCAGCCGAAAGCCGCGGCAGCCGCACCACCGTAAGATCCTCGCTAAATTATTCGGATAATAAAGCGGTGCGCGAGCACGCATGGCGCGAACGCGTGAATAATAACAATGACCGGCAATCCGACTCTCACTTTCAAAAGGCGCCTGCCTCGGCGACAATTAGAAAGTCGGGTAGCGAGACGCGCGCGCGAAGTTTGCCCGTCGCCCGTCGACGCGGCCCGGGAAAAAGGAGCTTTATATTTAATAACGCGCCGCGGCCGTCGCCGTCGCCGCCGCCGCGGCGTTTGACGAAAAGGAGAGAAGCAAAATTTACTGACCCAATTCCGGTCGGTGTCGGGCTGTTGCTTTTCGCCGCGGCTCCCGGGATTCGGTGCGCGCGGGGAAAACAATGTGCGCGCTCGGCTACCGCGGCTCGAACGTTTTCTGGGACTTGTGTAAGAGCCCAGGTGACAATTAGTCACGTGCCGACGACTTTTTCCGAGAGCGCTTTTCTTGTAAATGATCTTTTTAAATTGTCGTTAAGCCTGAGAACGGATTGCTATTGCTGGCCGTTTGGGATTAACTCGTACGGAGGAATTGTATAGGTATACAAGTGTATTTTATCGCAAAAATTCAAAAAATATTTTATCGTAAGCTCATCGAAAGAGGATCGACGCGTAAGAATAATAAATTTGTCATCGTGTCCTTCTTTGGAAAAGACGCTTTGCGGGATACCCAAACCAAAAGTTGTGGGTGTCACGAATTGACTCACAAGAATCATGAGAAACTCTCTTTCTAACCGGACGTTTGAGGCTTGTCGTTGTCACTTTGTCACTTCCCGTGTTTGAATTACGAATTTCTTATCGAAAGCTGGTACGTGGCCCCGTTAAATTTTCGGCTATTAAACGACTTTCCTTTTACCTTTGTGTACTCGAAAATATGTCACTTTTACTTTTCCCAAATGTTATACCCGCGAGTAAATAATTCTCCTCGAATTCACCGTCGGCAGTAAAGAATCGTTTTCAATTTGACGGTGCAGCAACGCGCACCGAAAGAAGGCCGAAGAAAAGAGAATCGGCCGGGAATATCGCTCACAAGTATATATGTATACGTGTTCCCATAAATCGTCGCTGGCTGCCGTCGATCACGAGGGACGTGTAGCATTTAATTGAACGCCAAGCCGTCACAATTAATATCGATATTATAGAGCCTCAGAAGCTCGGGGCGAGCGGCATTTTTCGCGGATCTCGCGGCGCGCGGCGCCTTATAAGCCGCAGTCGCGGAGAGCCGTATAATTGCGGGCATTGCTCAATGAAAATGCTCTCCCCCGGTGATTGACGTCGCATCCCGAGCGCGCCGACGAGTCGAGGATTTAAAACTGCAGAGCGGCGGGATTTATTTAGGTTTTTTTTTGTTTCGGAGGCCCGATTTCGCCGTCTGCGCCGAGTTCTCTATTCCCTTATTTACTGGGACGCGTCTCGACGGAGCGGCCAAACGTCAATTACCGAACTGCGAGCTCTCCTCTTTTACGGGGATTTTTCTTGCACAAAGAAGATTGTCTGAATTGCAAGCGTTTCGCGGTGAAAATATCGCCCATCCGAGGAATTGATTCTTCACACCTTTCGCGCCTCGAAATAATTATCTGTACGAGGAATACAGAACCGAGTCACCGATAAAGTTTGAACGACATCGAGCGGGAAAAGAGCGCCGAAAATCGTCGCGGCGACGATTCGCAAAAGGGGGAGGAGTGACTAAGCGGCAAAATCACAGTCGGCACTGCGTGTCGGGCAGTCAGCCAGAGAGCAGGGCGAAGTAGGCTGTTATTTAACGATTTTAGAGAAACGATCGAGCGCCGCCGCAGCCGCCGCCACCACGGCGGCATTATACAATTCGGCCTAGATCCTGAGTCACGGAGCGTCACGGATCGCGAGCGCTCCGCGAACTGCACGATCGCGAACCGAACGCACGGCGCACCTTTTTCTTATGGCGGCAAGGCAGGCCGAACGCCGCTGCTGCTGCTGTTGCTGCTGCTGCTGGTTTCGCCTCGAGCTGCAGAAAAGCTAGCTTTTCTAGAAGGATATACCACCCTCCTTCGAGTGATAATAGCCGTTCTTTCGGCTTATGTTTAACGATGATGGCTGGAACAAAACTGCAAATATTTGGTCAATTTTTGACCAATTTTTTAAAAATTGAGCTAATTTTTTCACCAAAAACCTTGTTAAAAACGACACCGTTTTGATCGAAAATTTGGTCAAAAATTGGCTAAAGTGAAACTAATAGTAAAATGCTGTAAATAATAACATTTAATGATAGCGTTCAATTATTTTTAAAGAAATCTCTATACTTAAACTGATATTTAGCTTAAATAACCTTTTTAAATTGAATGAAATAAGTGCATTGAATAATTATTACATTATTTATATTTTTTAATTTTAATAAAGAATTTAAATTGTTAATTACATTTTTTAATCTGCAAATTTTTGAATTTAAATAATAAATTCAAAGATACTTACATAATAAAATATAAAATTATAGTTTATACTCTTATTAATCTACCATATTTACTTTTTATCAGTTTTTGATCAATATTTGGCCAAAAAAGAATTGGTCAATTATTGGTGAACTAGCCAAAAAAATTTCCCATCATAGGGAATTGTGCACTAAAGAGAAAATGGTGCTTAATGTATAAATCTTAAGGATGAACGTTTAAAATGTACAGCTTAAAAAATGCTTAAAATGTAAAATTGTTTAAAAATTAATTTAAAAGAATCGGATTTCTGTATAAATATTTAAAAAAAAAGAAAAAGAAAAGAAACTCTTATTGCGTCATTAATAAATTGTTTAATAAATGCATCACTATATTATTGTATCAGTTATCAAGCCGAAAGTTTTAATTACAATTCAAAGATCCGCGCGAAAATGGACAGCTTAATCGAGCGACGAAACGCCCTAATCACGATCTAATCTAGAAAGTGAAAATAATCGACGAAACAAAAGCGGAAGCCCATATAGAAATCCACAAAAACCGTGTGCGCGTCGCGCCGCCTAAAAACCTTTTCTCCTTTTTATCGCGCCTCGCATTTTCACCTCTAACGCGATTCGCGTCCGCTCTATTCCAATTTCTAAAATTCAAATTAAAATTCAAGACGACTGCCTCGTTCCCGAATATACATCCGACCCGCCGCGAGAAAACCTCCTGCCGGATCGCGGACAATGCGCGCTTCGCTCGCACACACACAGACACACAGGCAGGCCGAAGTTTTCTCCTCGGCTCGCTATAAGGGCATGCCGTGACTGCCGAAAAGCGAAGCTCGCCGGGCCGTTTTCACTAGGAAGTGAAACTCGAGAGTGCGGCGGCGAAAAAAGACAGTGTAGAGACGGGCTACAAGATCCCCCCGCCGAAAACGAGTCGAGCCTCCTCCGATGGAAAGTATTTTGGAAAGTTGAGGAGCCGGCCGCCGCCGCCGCCGCTGTTTCCGGCCCTTACTTGCGTCTCTATCTCTCTCTCTCTCTCTCTCCTCTCCTCTCGCTGGCCGCGCGCGTAAAAGTCGGATTTTGGACCTTGAGCGCCGCGACGACTCGCGAGCATTTCACATTCTAATGCTCGTCAAGCCCGCACCGAGACCGTATAATACTCGCGAGCCGCGCGATCGCTATCTCCCGTCGAGTTTTAAAACTCGAGCGGCGGCCCGGGCCGTGTATACGCGCTCGAAAAATCGAGTCGGCCCGGGCCGCGGAGCCGGGAGAGGAGCGAGGAAGTGAAATTGCACGTACGCACGAAAATCGAAAGTTTGGCGGCGCCCCGCTTTGCTCGCCCGGAGGAGGGGACAAAGAGCTGCCTTTGTACGTTTGGGAGAGAGAGAGAGCTATTGGTTATTGGCTTGGGAATTCGAGATGGATGAGTTTGGGATTTAGAAATCGGATTCGTTAGACGGCGAAGTTCGTTAGATTAGAGGCTCTAACACGGTTCGAAGTTTACGCTGTTCAAATACGTAAGCGGGTTTCACTCGGGCGCCGCTTCACACGGTGTATTTGAAGAATTCTATTGTTAGAGTAATTAATTAGGATTTGAGCGTTTTATATGTATTGAAAATTTAATGCTGGCTTGAGTTAATGGATAAAAAATGATTTAGTCGCAGGGTTCATTAAAGAGATATATTGCAAACATTCTTTTCTTTAAAACGATATATATCTATGAAAGTCTTGACATCAGCTTGCACTGATAGTCGTACAAAAATTATGCTTAAAAATAAGAGAACTTATTTTTTTATGTTACATACATTACTATAATTATAAACCTTATCGTATAAAGTTTATTGTCAAATAACATTTATTAAATGACAACGAATTCTGCATAAAGCATATAGAAATAATAATTGAAATTGAACATTTTTAAAATTGTAATCAAATTTTGTTTGCCCTCGTTGCACTCTGCGTAATGCAATTTAATTTTTCTAACTTCAGTGTTTTATTGTTTATCATTTTTAAAATTTCTTTTTGAAACTCTGGAAATTTCGCAAAGTCACCATTCTGAGACAGCGCTAAAAAAAACTAGTTCCACTTGAATATTTAAGATTTCTCACATTTTACAGAGAATTATATAATAAAGAATTACGAACTTAACAAGAGAAACAGTTCCGGTTCCAGTCCCGAATTTTCGAAGCCGCCTCTCATTAACTTCTTAAAATAATACCCGCGGAAATTTTCTCTTTTTCTATTGCTCGGCAACAAAAATAAGGACTCGTCGGGCCCGACGAGCGATAAGCCATCTTTCCAGCAAACGACGCTAACTCCGCGCGCACACACACACACACACCCGGAGATTTCTGAAAACGAAAGTTCAAAGTTACGAAATTCTCGCTACTCGCCGGGCGCAAGTATCGCGCTCATATATGCCGCTAAACATGTGGGAAAACACGAAGCTCCCCCCGGTGATATTATAATAAACGTTTGAGAAAATGAGGATAACACGACGGCGGTGCCGGCATACATCGACTCTCGCGGCGCGTCGTGACGATCGCGGCAGGACGGCAGCAGCGGGGAAGAGACGTTTGAATTTCAAATCCACCCCGATGTATTTCCATCGGCCTGCTTAGAATGCGAGAGATCCGCGTCGATCACTGAAATCAGCCTCTGCTCCCGACGGTAAATATATTCTCCCCGGGAAGACGTGTGCATCATTACCGAGATTTCCAGAAAAGAAGTGGCTGTCCGACAGACTTGTGTATACCCATGTGAAAAAATATTATAAAATATTTATAATAATTTTATAAGACCTTTTTTATAAATAATTGGACTTATAAAATTTTATAAAAATTTGTATTTTATAAACCCAAGTCCCCAGGTAAAAATAATTATTTTAAATTTTTCTCTAATTAAAATTTTTAAGTGA